>ML797082.1:79919-104479 GCA_009831015.1 Picea engelmannii
CCTATCATATGTTAGCTAGGATTTACCATGATCCTTTTTATGTATATAGTGTAGCATGTTAGTATAGAATAGTTTCTTCCCTTTTGCACTTTTGTTTACATTAGTTTATCTCCTTTTAATTTACCTTTATTTGTTGTTACTAACATGTATCTGTTGTAGGTGTCACAAGTAATATATCCAAGAATAGACTGCAATGGTAACCATGAATAACATAGGCTGGTGTAACCTAAAACTTGTGCCTAGAACAGCAGGAAAAAAACACATAACACGCTTGATAAATCATCCAATAAAACGAGATGTCATCAACCAGGTAAGCAATGTCGAAAAGTAGCATAACATCAAATAAGAACCATATCTGATCTCCAATCCACAAGGGGGTCCCACCTACTAGTGTTATTTAGCTTTATAATAATAGTCTTTAGCAACACTTTGCGGGAAAAACTTCGTTGTGATTTTAATCGTCAACAAACTAGTGACTCCACAAGGAAATTTGTTTTCAACAGATTTAGAACTCAAAACTCATGGTTTCGCAGACCAAGAATAGCGGGTCAAGAATATATAACCAGGAAGATTATGCAACAGGGGGAAGTGAGCGGATTTAATGGAAAAATGACTGGGAATTTGGGAATAACTTATGAAAAGTGTTAAGTATGAAGGGTTTTACCACTGTATGCATAATCATTCAACCAGAATGTTCTCTTTACTTAGAGGAGGAAAATTAATGGACCTGCTCTTTACTTCTCAAATGGATGAAGAAACGGAAAGAAGAAGTAGGAGATAACCAATCTTTTTATAATATAGAAGTGAAAGTAGATAACAAATTCAACTGTGTCTTCAGGGGAAACATCGTAACAACTATGTAAGATTGATTTTTATTGACCAACAATATCTTGCAGGAGTGTCACTATGGAAAAACTGATCCAACATCTTATTCTTGACCAAAATAAAAAAAGAGGACAAAGCAAATAAAAATTCTTACAGAATAAAATTGCAGAAAATTAAAATAGCAGAATAAAACTGATAGAAAAGTAAAAGCGGTAGGAAATGCTTAAAAAATAAAACATAAATAAACTATTGTAAGCAGAAAAGAAAAATAGTGAAAACTGAAAACACAGCTAGACTACTAAAATACAGAAAATCCAAACAACGTTAGAGATTTTCAAGTTGGTTCCATGTAATGCTTTAAGTGAGAACTGTTAGTGTTGTAGGAAAACAATCGCTCCTGTAAATATTTTAGGATGTAAGAATTTGTACCTAAGACAAAAGCGATCTTGAAAGGACCCAGCCATAATTTCTGAAATTTTGAATGTCTTCCCCTATCAGCGTGAGCTAAATTCCATAACAAAACCTTTTCATTGACCTTAAACTTGATAGTCTTAACACTCTTGCTGAAATACTTCTTAGCAGTTTGTTGTCTCCTTTTAATATTATCCAAATCAAACATCCTTTGTTCTTCCAAAGATAGTAGTACATTTATCCTTTGTGAAACATCTGAAGAATTTAATTCTTCGATCTGTAGCATCAACCTTAAGGAAGAAATTTCCAACTCAGTTGGAAAGAGGGCTTATTGGCCATAAACAAGCTGGAAAGGAGTACAACCAGTGCTTACCTTGGCAGTAGTTTGATCTGCCCATAGGGCGTAAGTGAGGAGAGTGTGCCACTAATGAGGCTTATCTTTGATGAGCCTTTTGACGATTCTTACCAGATTTTTTTTGGTAGACTCGGCCTGCTCGTTTGTTGTAGTGGGAAATACCCCTACGGACTAGCATTTAGGGTTATATTATGCATGCAGATAAGACCGAAAGAATCCTATTTTCTATCGTCGTCCCAGACCTAATCCCCATTTATTTTAAGAAAATGCATGGTTAAATGAACATACCTTGTTCTGGACGTTCGATGTCGATCCTTCTCCACGCTTGATCGCTTGTTAGCAGCTATCCTCTCAAGACTGACCTGCGTACAAAACAAGCAACAAACTCTACATGCATTTGTTCTACAGATTAATGGGTTAGAGATTCAAACATATATTCACTAAACTATGAAGAACTCATATAGTGTGATGGGAAAATAATTTCTTTATTATTAACTTTAATGAATCAACTTACAATGTCGAGACTGGCCACCGCTCCACGAACCTGATCCTGGGCTCCTCTTCAAATGTCCTCCAACTTCTTTTCTTTGTATCTCTCTTTGCACAAGGATGGATAAAGGGTTGGGACAATGGGAATGTACAATTGGGAAGATTTTCTTTACTATTATTCTCCTCCTTCCAAATGGGACCCATAACCCTTCTTTTATAGGCTAGAAGAAGCTAGGTATTTGGATGAACCCTCGGCCATGCATGGTCGGGAGTTTCAGTTAACTTACCCAAAGTTGTGTGTTCCATTGACAACTTTCCTTTTTTCGTGATTTTGTAGGTCCACGTGGGTTTTTTTAGGTCATCTAGCGTGTACACGCGTGCAATAATGGAGTAGTGCGTGTGGGCCCTTATAAAAGAGGTTTTTTTAAGAGTTGTTCAACAGTGTTTTGGAAAAGAAGGGATCTGAGATGGCCTGATGCCAGGTAAGCATGTATGGTGCAAATTAGGGTTATAACACCATTTCCTTGGGGATAATAAGTTGATGAGGTGAAATGTTTAACCCCCAACTTGGCTATAAATTGAGTCAGATTAACAAAAATGAAAGCAGGACCATTGTCTGTAATAATTTCCAATGGAAGACCAAATCTGGAAAAAATATTATTTTCAAGGAAAGAAATCACCTGATCATCTATGGAATTCTTAAGTGGGACAACTTCATCCCATTTTGTAAATATTTTGTTGTTGTCAAAATAAAGACTTGTCCAGTTGAAGAAGGAGGATTAATAGGACCAATGAAATCCAATCCCCACTTTGAAAAGGGAAATTCTAGTAGGACATATTGTAATGGCATGGCTCAAAGGCATTCTTTCCCAGCAAATTTTTGGCACTTGTCACGAGATCTCAAAAAAATATAAGAGTCACAAAAGATTGAAGCCCAATAGTAACCTTTTCTAATAATCTTGAAAGCAGTGGTTTTTGAAGAGAAATGAGCTCCTACATGAATGACAGATCTTGAAGAATCATGAGCTTCTTGCAACAGTTTTTGTTCATCCTCATTGTTTACACAGCGAAGCAGCACACCATCAATAGATCTTTGAAATAATAAGTCTCCTATAATGACGTATCTTGAAAATTCAAGACAGAGTCTTCTCCTTTGATGAGTGTCTAAGTTGTCTGGACATTTTTGGTTCTGTAAATAATAAACCAAATTCTTGTACCCGGGATGTTCAGACACAGGGAGGGTCTGATCATCAATGTAAAAGAGAGAAGAAAGGGAACTATCTTCTTCATCAATTTATTCACCATTCTCAGCATGTTGATCCAAGTGAATGGATAGGTCACATCCCTTGATAGTGGTAGAAGTCATGATATTTAAATCATGATCTTGGATCTTGGCAAGCCAGTGTGCAAGCTTTCCTAAAAGATAATTCTATGAGAGAAAAAACTTGACAGTAGGTAAAGGGACCATTACCAGCGTATGCTTACCTAAGATGCAGTGGCAAAAATTTTCAATGACCTTAACAAGAGCAAAAGCATGTTTCTCAATAAAAGAATATTTAAATTCATCATCAAACAAACTTTGACTCATGTAAACCACTGGTTTTTCATTTCCTTGGTCATCATTTTGCATGAGGACAACAAAAATTGCCTCCTCGATGGCATTAGTATATATCGTGAATTCCTTCTCAAAATCCGACTTCGGAAAAACCGGTGCAGAACTGATTTCTTTCTTAATACCTTCAAAAGCCTTTTTGACATCATTTGTCCAATAAAAATAATGATCTTTCTTAAGTAGATTATGAATTAGCTTGACCATCACAACAAAATCTGGAACAAACCTACGGACAAAGTTAATAACCCCCGTAAAATCTTGAACTTTTTTCTTGGAAGTGGGAGAAGGAAGATTAAGGATAGCAACAATCCTTTCAGGATCAATGCTTATTCCTGAATCGGAGACAATGTGTCCAAGGAGGTTTCCCTCGGTAACACCAAAAATGGACTTGGAAGGATTTAGAGAAATGCCAAATTTCCTACATCGCATGAGAACTTTTCTTAGATGACCAAAAAATCTGATCAGATTTTAGAGTATATTGTTAAGTCATCAAGGTAGATATGAATGATCTTACCGATCAAATCGTCAAAATCTATTTTCATAGCTCTTTGAAATTTGGAACCTGCATTAGATAAGCCAAAAGGCATGTGTTCATAAGCAAAGGTACCCCAATGAGTAATAAAGGTGGTTTTATATTTATCTACCCCTTTTACCTTGATTTGATTGTAACCGGAAAACCCATCAAGTAAGGACATCATTTGTGACCCTGTCACTTGATACAATATCATTTCCATGTTAGGGAGAGGGAAGTGGTCTTTTATACTAGCTTGATTTAATGCGCGAAAATCAACGCACAATCTGATCTGACCAGTTTTTTTCTGAATAGGAACCAAATTTTAAACCCATTCAGAATACTTGACCGAAGATGATTCCATCCTTCAAGAGTTTTTCCAACTCCTTTCGAATAGTTTCTTCTAGCGCAGGGTTGATAGGTCTTTGTTTCTTCTTGACTGGTTTTATGCCTTCTTGAATGGGGATAGCATGTTGTATAAGACCAGGATCAAAACCACGAAGATCCTCATAAGACCAAGCAAAAACATATTGAAATTTGCCAAGCAGATTGGAAAACTTCACTTTCTCTTCATCTGAACATTTGGCACCTATTTTAACATTATTTGGGGTCTCGGGTGTCCCAATATTCAAGGAGATGGTTTCACCCACCTTCCTTTTATACTCCTATTCTTTATGTTCCTCCTTGTTTCCTACATCACTCGAAAAAAATGAACTCTCTAGAGGATTCAAGCCTTTAGGAATCTTGTTATCTTCTATGGATATAATCTCCTTAGGCTTAAAAGGTTCGTTTTGGATAAAAGCACAAATGCTCTCATCGTTAGGGAAAACTTGCTAAGATTATATATTGTCGAGTATGTGTGGACAATCCATAGATTGGAAGGTACAACCAGGTCTGTGTGGCAGCAGTTGCCGATTTGGAAAGGATGCAATAATAGCTAACCGATCAGCCATCGAGTTTAACTCCCTCTTAACATGAGTGATGTTGAAAGATAAAAGGTTCGAGATAAGTGCCCAAACAGTTTGGGTGTATCGTTTCATCAACTTGTTGTTAGGTGAGTAAATTGTACGTACTGGATTCACAACAAGCTCAGAATCCCCAAAAACTAAAAGGTGACCGCAGCCAAGATTATAAGCATTCTCAATGCCTAATAACAAAGCTTCAAATTCAGTGACATTGTTAGTGAAAGCAAACTCCAACCGGTAAGAAAAGTTATGGATTTTTCCTACAGGAGAAATCAAGATAATTCCAACTCCATTACCTTCATTAGAGCATGAACCATCAAAGTGCATGTGCCACATGGCATCATCTAAATCGATTTGTCCCATGGAAATGTTAACCTCCTCAGCAAATATGGAATACACTCCTAGTTCCTCTTCGATATAGTTTATGTTAGGTTGTGGGGCACTATCTATGTAAGGTGACATCCTTCCTTCTCTAAGGACTATAATGTTTTTTTCATTTTGAGGAAAGGATAAATGTGTTTTGTCGAGTGAGAGGTATCCACCCATTAAGGATTTTAATCTCTTCCCAAGATTATTGATTAATTGCTTACCGGCATATCAATTACCTAAATGTTGAGGGGTGTCCTTATTTCAAGATGAGCACACAAAACTAAGGTCACATATTTAATCTCACCTATGGTCGTTTGTTGTAGACTATTGTTGGAGAGCATGCTCCTGGTGTTTTAATTTGTACAAGACAAGCCTAGCTCTTCCATAATAATCTTCGACATCACACTTGGGCCCGAACCGTCATCAATGAGACAACAATGGGAAAAATTATCCATAATCTTTACAAAAATATAAAAAAGGGGGATTTTTTATAGGGTATCTAAAGTTATGTACACCCATTTTATTTACAAAAGAATCCTCTTTGTTTACCTCTTCAGAAAGGTTGGATACAACGAAAGATTTTTGTTCCATGAATTGTTTCAAATGCATCTTTTGTTCAGGGACGGAAACCATGTCTAGAAGGGTTGCATCTGCTTTGATGTTGGACAACTGATTCAAGATATTGTATTTGGAAGAGGGTAGAGGGGGAGTGATTCCTTGACTCTCAGGAATTTTACGAACCTGGAGAGTAGCAGTGGGTGAGGATGAGCTCGGGCTACAAGAACTGCGTGGAGGATCAAATTTTCCCTTGGGAGCATAGGTTTTGTTCCTAGTATTGATGACCATGACATCTTCTGGCTCTGCAAAATCTAGTACAACGATGGTAGCTTCTGGTCTCTTACCAAATATCTTATCTCTAGCATTCTTCCTTACCTCACATGTGGTTTCTTCGTGGTGTTCCTCGCAGAAGTTACACCAACTTCGAGGCAAGATAATTGTAGGCTGAAAATTATTTTCAATTGGATTTCTAAAAGAGGGTGCAAAAGAGGATGAAGCTCCAGGGGTGAGAGGGGAGACAGTTCCCTTTCACTCAAACACTATCATACGATTATTCATATCTTCTACTAGCTGAAAAAGTGCAAACATGCACGTCTGTTTAACTGATTCTCCCTGGGGAAGACCTGTTCATTCAAGTTGTTCTTCATATATTGAACAAGTATGCAGAGCGGAACTGAGATTATCAATGTATTTCTCCTCAAGCCTATGATGGTAGGGGGAAGGCAATGCATTGTAGTAATGCACAAAAGCGTCTTGGTTCTGAGGGAGGATGAATTTAGGGATTTGATTGTATAACTTGGTGAACACAAGTTGAAAGACTTGATGGTATCACCATCCTTATAGGTGATGTTATTGTATTCCCTTAACTTCTCGGTTGGGATTTTAGATTGCCCATAAGTGGATCGAAACCAATATATTAACTCCTCCCAAGTGGACAGAATCTTAGGAGGAAGGTCAAAGAAATCGACCTCAGCCTTTCCTTCCAAGGAATTGACGAATAAGTACATGCAAGTATCATTGTCATTGGCTCCTATGTTATGAAAAGAATTAGAAAATGCCACCAGGTGTTCGTTTTTACTAACAGTGTTATTTCCTAAAAACCTAGGAAGGTTCTCTTTAAATTTAGGAAGTGGACGAGTAGCAGGTGCTAGGTTAAAAGGAGAGGACACATGCCACGGTGTGGTTGTGGAGTCTTCTTCGAACTTAAAAAAAGCCCATACTTTTTAATGAATTTGGTGGGGTTTGTGGTAGATTGGATAGGGATATGGTGGCTATACAAGCTACCAATCACTGACGAAGATGAAGACTGGGAGGATGAAGCACCTCCAGTGCCATCAGAGCCACCACTAGATGTCATCTTGTGGATGATAGATGAGGGAAAGAAAGACGAACTAGATGAATCGTACAAAGTTCTCTCTAGAGAACCTTGTTGGGTAGATAACACAACGTTCCTCCTTCCTATTTCAGCAATAGGATTGATTTCAAGTGATAAGCCTCTTCTTCTTATAGAAGCATGAGAGTCTAAGGACATGAAAGAAAGGCCAAAACTGAAGAAAGAAGAAGGTCACTGTTGATTTCTAGGTTGCCTATGTCTAGCTTCCAATCGTTCTTGATCACTAATATCTCGTTCAATTGCTTCCCATGAATGATTAAGCTCAACACAGGTATTGGCAGTGTCCAAAATGGTATTAAACAAGTTCAAAGCAATGTTGGTCTGATCTTGAAGACCGGGCTCAATAATGGGTTGCCTTGCAACAAGCACGATCATTAAGAAATAAAACAGTCAAATAATCAATATCAAAAAAATAGATGTATCGATGAAGATGGAGTATAAAAATTAACCAGAGAAATATCGAAGATCTCCCTAGTATGGTTGCCAAATAAATGTTGAGGAAAAGTTATGAATTGGTCTTACTCAAGCATTTTCAGATTCTACTTGGCTAAATAAAAATAGACGGGAATATCACCCTATGTTTATAGCCAACAAAAATAATATCCTAACTCACAAGTATTAATTACGAGTGCTTAGGCTAGTCTTTTATAATTAAAAAAGCTTGCTGGAAATTCACTTTTTATATAATTTTCTAAATATAAAAGTTGTTGAAATAAATGTAGAGACAGAAGTAAATACACCAAGATGATAATCAAGACAGATGAGACATAAATCAATCCTTTATTTCATTCCAATTCATCAAAGATTCATTTTCTTTACAAAATCTCATACAGAAATTTCGGACCAAAGTCAAACTTAGACATCCCCGATGGAACATACAAAAGGACCTCTGAAAGAAAACCAAAACTGAACTCCAAAAGATGGATCATCTTTCCACAGATTGTTTCCCACTCGACTCTGCACAATAGCCTTTGTCAGTCATGAAAACTAATTCACAAACAAACAAGTCTACACAGACTATCAGAGATAGATCAACACCTCTGAAAAACAAGTGTCTGAATGATGTAATTCAACCCTAAATGTTGTTGTTAACAATAATACCCTGCTATCATAAAAGAGAATTAGGCTTGTGATAAATTAAGGAATGAATGAAAACTGAACTATCTCAACATAAACTCAAAGAGAAAACCTTAGTATGCTTCTCCTTCTATCCCCCCCTTGTTCCTCCCTTTCCTTTTGCCTTTAAGAAAATTAGAATTGGTTGAAGTAGTTGAACCAACTCATTAGTTAAGTTAATTAAAAGACTCAACCAAATTTTATTTAGGGGGGGAAGTAATACTCATAATAAGGGTTATAAATAATAACTAGTAGGTGGGACCCCTTGTGAATCCCTTTAGCTCTTATCAGTCATAACATACTAGTTAATTAAACAAAACACCCCTCCTTGTGACTCCCATCATAATATTAACCTTTGATAATTTCTCTCAATAACATTAGCAATTATTTCCAAAATATATTACCACCATATCCAAAAGAATGCCATACGAAAATATGAAGTCAACTGTCATCAACAATAAAAAAACTTAAAATCCATATTTTCCAGTTTGTGAGGCAATCTTTCGCTTGTTGATGCTATTATCTTTTGGTCCTTCTGAACCTGCCTTAAGGTGTGTGTAATCCTTAAGCCCCATCTTGTTGATCATATGAGAGAAATCATCCTTCCAATGCATGTGGGAGGACATGGATTTGTCAGAATTATCTAAAGATGTGGAAGGGGCAGTAGCGACTTTCTCTTTGACAGAGGCATAGTACGCTTCGGTTTTCAACCTCTTATTTGAATAGCTCATCCCTGCATGCCTAATTGATTAGCAAATAGTTCCTTTAACAACCATACATGACAACTCCTTAAAAATATGAAATAGATTTTGGGTCAGCATCATATCAGACTCATGCAATCCAATCCATACAAATTGTTTAATCGTTATCGATGAGTAGGGGGTGAACAAAAGGTTTTGGGATATGCGAGGGGTTTGTATTGAGCGAAAAATGATAAAATGAGGGGGAGATGAAACATGGTTACCACTCAAAGACAACAACAATCAATTGTAATGCAAACCAAAGAAAATATCACTATGATCCAACCAAGAAACTGCGACTTCAAACTGCTTCATTACATAATTATTCTTAACTGTAATTAAATTTTAGAATAGGGAGTGAAAAATGAATATGGGAAGGTGATGGGGTTGTAATTAGCGAAAAGAGAAATAATGGTGGGGAAAGAGAGCGAGTAATGTTCATAAAATTAATTAAGTAATCTATAAAACCATCCTATAAAAAGAAATAGTGTCAACCAAATGACCACTGTGACCCCAAAAAAAAACAACCACTATGTAAAGTTCAAACAATTATGTGCATCAACTTGCTCAATGTTCATAATCAAATATTTAACACAGTGTCATCAAACAAGACAACATCCATTCCACAACAAACTGTAGAATATCTCTACCTTTCTCATTTATCCATTTAACATTTTAAGCAATTCCCAAATGAATACACAGTCAATTACTTCTGCTTTGTTCAGCGCCAACTCATCAACCATTGGCAATAAATACAGACATAAAAACATGCTCGATTGTTTCTTTTAATTCATTTAATAATTAAATCGCAATGAGGTTATACTATCACAACAACTGTGATTAGAAATGAATTAAACATACATAGTGGAAAGTCGACCAATGACCCATATTTAACTTGAAAAGATCTAGACCTTCAACACAAATAACAATCACCAGTTCAACCACGATGTACTGTGAAATACACAACCATTCGAAAAAACGCAATTGTATTTCAGTGACTGTACATGTTCAAATTTCTTGACCCTAAACATTCAAAAAGTTGGGCTATCCATCCAACACAATGAGGCAACAACATCATACGCGACTTCATAACACAATAATCAAATTGCAACCAAGCCATGTTTTAAGATTCTATGACGATCTCTGAGGGCGCAACCCAAAAAAATATTCATAGCATACACATTGGATAGCCATACCATAAACACCATGATTGCAATACTCGCATGGAAATTTAACACTGAGTCATAATAACCAACAACCCGACCCAACATGTTGTAGGAACGCCATGCATACCCATGCATCGGCATGAAGAAACACTGTGACTTACCCAATTAAAAACAGTGTTGGGTTATCAATCCATTAAACACAAGGACAACGACTGTGTATTTGATTTATCCAATTAACCATGATGAGCTTATCCCCTCAATTATAATAACAATGCAGTAGCTAGATACCAAATCCAACACCAATGTCACATAATCAACAAGGCGAGCCAGTAACCAAGTCTTCAACAATACACCACAATCCATAACAACTGATAGTATACCCGACAGACCATAACGGTCTTCTCTATCAACCCTTGGGCCTAAGGAGTCAAGGGTTTTCTCTGTGGACCAACATAGGAAGACTTGAGTCAACTCCTCTTAATGGTGAAAACCTCTAAGACCAACGGTGCACACACAGGGAATACCACAGTTGACTTCAAGGACAGGGTGACAAAACCCGTGATGGAGAAGCTATGAATAGAGGAGCAAGGCTCCATTTTTGCCTTGTAACGATACTTAGCACACACAGGGTATAACCCTCGTGGCTCTTCCATCCAACCAACTAAAAATGTCGAGGTGGAACAGAGCCAAGAAAAATCAATATAACCCACTGCGCAACCATTTGTAGCATGAACAACCCAATACCTAAGTGAACAATGTGCAATGACACAAGGCCCTTCCAACCCATTAACCCCATAAAATCCAAAGACTGGGTAAGGTGGTATGAATGCATGAAGACAGTCAATCATTCAATACCAAACGAAACCCTCCAACTAAATCCAGCAAGGATGACAGACATTATTTATGGCTACTAACACTTAGGACGACCAATAACACTAAGACTTCAAACATTATTGCAGAGAAATCCATCAACGATTCATTCCAAAAAAAATCACAATTTCACACAGTTGCCATACTTAAGGAAAACACAAACCAATACATCCAATCCAATCTCTATTTCATAACTGGAGTAGACTCATGGATGGTAAAAAAAACATCCTTGTAATCAAAAACACCTTAAAACGTGAATTGGTCGAGCGGTTATCCCTCTGTTTGAAAGTCGGAGCCTAACCATAGAAAAACTCAGTTGAACAATAGCCCGACTAGGGTGGCGGCCAGTGGAAGGAGTAGGAGTGACGTGCATTAAATGCATGTCACCTCCATACTCAAACCCATTCAATTCCCTAGTACGCGCCAGCCACTAATCCATTAATTCATCCAATTGAACCATGCATTGAAACCAACATCCCTTAATTGCCAAGAGTGCCACCCACATCACATATTACCATTTCCAACTATACAGTAATGCATGTCAACTATGTTTCCATGTAACTCAATAAATCGCATGGCTATCATATGTTAGGTAGGATTTACCACAAGCCTTTTAATGTATTTAGTGTAGCATGTTAGTATAGAATAGTTTCTTCCCTTTTGCACTTTTGTTTACATTGCTTTATCTCCTTTTAATTTCCCTTTATTTGTTGTTACTAACATGTATATTTTGCAGGTGTCACAAGTAATAGATCAAAGAATAGACAGCAATGGTAACCATGAATAACATAGGCCGATGTAACCTAAAACTTGTGCCTGGAGCAGCAGGGAAAAAACACATAACACGCCTGATCATTCATCCAATAAAACAAGATGTCATCAACCAGGTAAGCAGTGTCGAATAGTAGCATAACATCAAATAAGAACCAGATCTGATCTCCAATCCACAAGAGGGTCCCACCTACTATTGTTATTTAGCTTTATAATAATAGGCTTTAGCAACACTTTGCGGGAAAAAATTTGTTGCGATTTTAATCGTCAACAAATGGCTCAAGATAATTTAAACAGGAAAGAACTTACCGCATTGCATCAGCCATTCAATTCGGGTTATGAGTTAAATTTTAACAAAGCTGCCACCGAATATCTATAAAATAATTTCATCATGGGTTGACAATGGAGGCGCGGGTGGTGATGTGGTATATCGGTGATTTTAAATGGTTATTTTGATTGGCACACGAGGTAGAAACTAATGTGGGATTTGGTATTAATTATCTCCTTAAATTCTCAAAATATGATCGTATCTAATGCTAAAACGTCCCATCGTGTCGCTCTCTTAGTGGGTGGATCGGGGATCAGGGGATGTGCTATGAATGTTTTTATTGATGTCCCTCTGCAAAATCTCTGACATCGATCAATTTCACCGTACAATGTTGTCGTGGAAAAGCTAACTCGGAGGTGTGACTCGGACTTAGGGAACCAAGAATGACTCGGGGTAAAATTAGATCGTACGGTTCTCCAATATGGTAAAGACACGTGGAGTTGAAGACCAGTGACCTAATTCTCGTGTATTAATCGAAGTCGGGACTTTCCTTAAGTTATTCGTTCTAAAACAAATCTTAGCTTTCCGATGCCGAAAAAGTATCCAGGGTCGGCGATCGGCGATAAACCTATCAAGTGCTTTCTTCGAATTATCTTCCTCGAAAAAGTCTCGATGTCGAAAACACATCGGGGATCGGCGATCGGGAATAACCTTTAGCACAGTC
This sequence comes from Picea engelmannii, assembly GCA_009831015.1. Classification (NCBI taxonomy): domain Eukaryota; kingdom Viridiplantae; phylum Streptophyta; class Pinopsida; order Pinales; family Pinaceae; genus Picea; species Picea engelmannii. The sequence goes on from ML797082.1 coordinate 93,063, forward strand.
AGAATGTTTGTTGCGATCCTTTTAGGTTTTCCTCGATTCCGATAAGTGCGTCAGGCATCGGTTATCGACGGTATCTTTTCTCTCTTTGTTAACGTCTATCCCCCTCGTCTTTTACTGATGTCGAAGGGGAATCAGATATCTATGATATCCTTATGCAAGACTTGACGCAAAAACAAAAAATCCCGTTTTCCAATGTCAATGGATATTGGCGCTCAGTGACTGAGGTTTCCTGAGTGGTTATCTTCTTTCTTTTAATTCCTTCGGATGTCGAATTTGAGTGCGTCGGGTGAAGTGTTTCAACTATCGATTCTTTATTCAGGTGTTAAGGCCTTTTAATTCATGGGGTTTCATAAGTTCAAAAAAACCTAAATAGGTGATGAGAGACATGAGAATAAGCAAAGACAACATTTCTCGAAATGAAGTTGAATCAGACAGTGCAAAAGATCAAGTGGTACCCAAAATGAAAAAATTTGACAAAGGCTTTTTAGGGTGTGTTGAGTGCTCAACACCTCCACCAAAGAGCCCTTAGGACATTCTCTTTGTCTAACGAAATCCTTCAATGAATTCAAGTGTCTCTCCACCATCCACATTGACTTTGTGTGTACATGTCCAGAAATTTCAATCTCCTCAACTTGGTGCATGAGGTAGTATTGTTCTTGTGCATTGAAAAATGTCGGAGGTAGACACTTTTTCATTTCGCACATTAGCCGAGGGATTTCTCTCCTCCAAGATTTTATATCTTATTTATGGATTTATTTAGATGAAAACCACCTATACATGATATAACAAATCAAATCATAAGTTTCAACAACAATGTATATAAAGGTAGAACATACTTTAACAACAAAGGGATCATTAATTTTTTTGAAAAGAAAACCAAATTATAATACTAAATTTTTTTATATTTACCAATATAGAGATCTACCAAAATAATTACCTTAATGAAGGTATGCCATTCATGATATTTCACCACACCAAATTCACCTTTCTTTGTTAAGATATTCTTTATGTTTGAAGCAAATCCCATGGGAAATTAAATTTTATGAATTAACTCTTTTACAACATTGCTTTCCTACTCTGTAAATAACCATGGAAGACTATTTCAGTGTCCATTTCTATTTGAATAAATCACATTTTGCAGTGCATGATTGGCTTCCTGGATGTCAGTAAAAAATCTGACAATTTTTTCTTTGTCACTCCTTCCATCTATGATTCTCCACAATGTTTTTGTTACATTCTTCCCAATATGAATTGTATCAAACAAATGAGATATTTGTAGGTTCTCATAGTAGGGAAACCTATTGAATTGTATAGGGTAACTTTTCATTCCTTGTCGAAACCCATTAATTCCTGGATGACATTTATGAAAAATAATTAATTATATTACAACAATAATTGTTAGATACAATAAATAGAATCAATACAAATTAAAATTGTAAAACATTAATAAATATAACATAGAGAATAAATGCTTACCTTGATGATTTCTATTGTATTCCAACTTCCATAGGTGAGGTGACATTCTTTGTGGTTTTATTCCAATCTCTTATTTCAAATTGAAAATATGTTTTTATGCAGTTCGATACCTATGGATCTTAGGGAGGAAGTTCCTATACTCATCAAATACCTCCTCTCCTAGACTTCTTGAATGACATGATTTCATCCTAGGACCACAAACTGGACATGAATATTTACCCTTTGTTTGAAGACCTGCAATATATGGATTAATATCATTATTATTTATATAACAAGGAATTAATATTTAAGAAGCATGCATCATATTTTCATAAAATTATATACTATTCAAGTGCAATAGTATGTTACATACCACAAAAATGTGTTATCTCTGGGGCATCATGAATTTTCCATGGAATTGAAATTGATTTAGCCATATTGGTATAGAGATGTCATAAATAGTGATGCCAACCCATAACTTTAGTAGCTCGTCGATAAGAGGTTCAATATATAGATTCATATATTTCACTTGGTACTTACTTGATTGGGTGAAAGTAAACATAATTACTACCTTGTATATATATAAGTAATTATGCAACGAATAAGAAAACAAAATGCAATGTTCAAAACAATTTTGTAAACAAATACTTGGAATAATCATTGTCAACATTATGTGCTCCCTCTTTATTAACATCCAAGGAAGAAGATTATTGTTTATAACAAAAATAGGTCACATTGAGTAAATAGACCTCAACTCACCAAATGGATTGACATCGTTAGATTCCAATGAAATCCTAGCATTATGAGGTTCTTCTTTAAAAATTGGTCATCTTACTTCAATGTTCCTAAATGCAGAACCATATGTAGGCATTCGAAGAACACTAGCTTCACTTTTGTGTCATGCATGGTAATCCATAAACTGCGTAATGTTTTGGCACCAGAACAATCGTTGCAAACGTGGAATTATTGGAATATGACGAAGAACCTTATGAGGCGCCTTTCTTTGCTACTTGATCGGCTCAATCTCTACTGATTTGACATTGTGGGAATGATGCATATTTTCCATAATATATAATATTATCATTCGGACATGAATCAATATCCTGATACTTCATTCCAATATATTTCATAATGGCATACAAGTCTCGATATGTGTGAGGTAAATTATTTGACGATGGTAAGAAAAATTCACCTAACAATCTACATCATGAAAAATAACTAGTTAATGTAAAAATAGTAATAAAACATATTGCATCCTTAATTTAGACATTAATTGACACTAAAAATAGAGAAAAATAAAGTTGAACTTTACATACAATATGTGACAAATTATAGTACGTACCTTAGGATCTATGTGAGACAAGTGTTTGAAAAATCATTCAATACCTTCAAGTTCACCAACAACATTATAGAAGAGAGAATATTTTTTCTTGAGCCTTCATAAAGGGGTTGTTTTGATTCCTCAAGAAAAGGTACATCATGAATATCATCAAATTTTTCCTCATCGATAGGAGAAAATATATCATGAATCAATCTATTTGTCCCATCATCCAGCTCAAAAATATTATTGGTGTCATTTTCTTCCATAGGATTTACTTGATCTTCAATATCCATACCATCTTCCACATCTTGTAAAATAGTATTTATACCACTACTTGGCATATATTTATCCAGGGTCAAGCACCTAGGAGGATTTATCTTTACAATTAAAAACAATCAATAACATTAGTGTATATAAAAAATATCAAAACAAAAGAATTTTTATTTTTTTTAAATCAATACAAAGACATATATAATGACTAACTTATCATGGGATGATAATATGTATGCCCTCCTTCACAATTCCCATACCTCCAACAATTTATTTCAACTATTTTCATTACAATTCTTCTTCTTTTCAAGCCCCTGCATTGATTGCAAGGACAATAACATTTCCCATGACCAACATGTGCCTCCAATGCAACCCTTAACCTAGCAATCACCATTTCACTCTCTTGAGGTGTTGGCATTGGGATTTCCTATATTTACAACAAAATCCACTAAAGCATTATAAGTACAATATACAAATATATTCTTATGATACAAATGTCATCGAATATTGACCCCATATGTACTAGGGAATTAATCCATTTTCATCATATATTTATTAAAAGTTTATAACCATAGTCAATAATAAATCAACAAATAAAAACCATACATTTTTACCACATAAGTTCCAAATCTTCACTATAAGAAAGAAATAAAATCAAACAGTAAAAGACAACTAGACTAAGACAAATTGTATGGTAATTAAATGGAATTGAGTAGACATGTTCATACCTATTTCCTAGGCAACAATTTATGTCCCCAAATGAAAGAGGGTCTAAGAGTTAGGGATCCAATCTAGGTATTTAAAAAAGAGACAAAGTAATATTAAAAAATTGTAACCTTCAAAGTACAAAATCTAAGCTATGCAGATCAAGAATTGGATTTGAGAAAAGTAGCACATAGAAAAAATACCAATAAAACATGGAACGAACAATGAGCATAAACATATTTTATAACCGTCACACCTACAAAAAAATAGTCAAAATCACTCACCTCCATCAATCTTTCGACAAGCATTGACTATTGCAAATTTGACCAAGTCTGTGACTATTAAACCATTTTTAAATGAGTAGTTGGCATTCTCTACATTTGTCAATAGATAGACAAACTAGCGTCGAAATATTGAATTCTATAGAAGTTCGTCAGAAGTACGACGTTCATCGGGCGCCGAGAGAAAAAAAAAAAGATTAAAATTTTAATACTATGTCATAATTTGCAATGATATGATTAATTTTATCCTTATCGTCGGAAGGTTTTGTCAAATTTTGACCCCATATGTAGTAGTGTTGAGATAAATTCCTCAGCAGTACCACAACCCAATTCCACAAACAAGCTTCCATGATCAACAAACAACATAGGTCTAACATATATCTCATTCACCATGTTGATCGATGCATCGTATAATGAGAAAATTAAAAAATCATCCTCCATGTTATTGATGCACTAAGTATTACAATTACAATACCACAAATGAATTTGTAAGCACGAGAGTTCCATAAAACTAAATGACATATTTAATGAATTCATAGTTTATGCTTTGCAAATTTGCCATGTTTTCATCCAACCACTAGTTGTCTAAAATATGTTATGTAGCATACACATATTGCATGTAGTACATAGTGATGCCCATCAACATTGCAATACATGACCATGTTTCCTAAACAATGGGAGATCTAATGATCCATCAACAAACATTTTGAATGCATCTTTTAATCCACATTTCCAACATCGTCAAATTTATTCATTGGGTTTTATTTCCCTTATCTTCTAGGCTCTACCACATATATTTCATAATGCATTGGATGAACAATTTTCCTTATATTTTGGCATGCATTAATATTATGTATTGTTGTTTTCACTTATAAACATACATGAATATGTCACACTTATGTTGATTTGATAGTATACAAGTTTACAAATTAACCTAATTGATTATACATCTAGGTTTGAGTTATTTGTACATATCTATTTGGTTCTTAGTACTTTGAACCCTTTGTTTTCATATGTTTTTAATTTTTATGTATAGACATACCTCTTCTTACAAATTTTATACACATGTAAATACATGTATAGGTTAAAATGAAAGAAAATAGAATTTAAAGCATAAAAAATAAAGTCTTCCAAATGTTATCTATAATTTTGACTATATAATTATTAGAATATATGTAAATATGTAGATATCACAACCCGACAAGACACCTGCCCATATATTATGATCGCACACCTCCTGAGGTTGTGCAACACCGCGACGATTCTCACTTAGTTTCTTGGTAACACCAAGGATACTTGGCTCAAACTACACCTCTTCAGCTAAAGCATACCCATACTTTGTTCTAGGCTATGGGCGAGGCACACTCCTACTCTATCCAACTCACTTGTATTCTTAGACAAAATATTACTAGTATTAACACTTAATCATTTAAGCATACATCCATGAACATGAAAAACAAGAGAACACTTGTGAAACAAACAAGAGACACACTCAAATATAGTGTGGGCAATAGAATATGTTCCTAACACTCAACTAAGTCTTATTATTGTGAAACAACTACAATATGAGCACTACCAACTAGGTTTACAACTTAGGTAGAGTCACACAACTCACCTCACCTCACCAAGTCACTCATACATAGGTTCTCCCCACTAAGACTCTCTGTCTCAATAACTTTTGCAACCCCTGCGGTGCACCCTAGACGTGCGTCCACCATAGGCTCATTGTCTCTTCTTCGTTGTAATACTTCACCAAGCTAACACAGACCTTAGGTTTTTCCTCATAGCATGCCTCACCTAGACCTAAGAAAATACTTCCCCAAACTCCCCTTGTGCATCCAACTCTTGGCTACTTGTCTTCCATGTCTCTGAAACATTATATTCTTGTTCTGCCTTGCCTCAAAACTCTGACTTGGTTGCTTGAATTTCTCCCTTCTCTCTATTCCTTCTTGTTTATTTCCTTCCTTGGTTGTGTGCCCTTGTGTTATTATATGGACTTCAAACATCATTGTCATGAACCATTTCATCCTTTAGGTGTGTGGTGCCCCTTCACGGACCAACGTGCCTAAACAAACTGATGTGCCCATGAACCTATGCGCTCAATGAAACTTTGTGTTATTTTGGACCGATGCGCACCAATATTGGGTGCACTCATTGTGTCAACACATCCAAACCTATTTGGTGCACCCTTGCCTTGTGTGTTTCCTTAAACCGACTAACGATACTCTCTATGGATTTGTCGATAGGTCATCCAACCTCTCCAATGCACCCATGCTACCGAGGGTAAGTAGGTCTACTCCTTGGGTGTGTTCCCAAGTCGCATCGTCCTTGCCCAAATGCAACCCAAGTCTCCATCATCCATCGTAAGGAAAGTGAGGTGTGTGCCCCCTTGGTACCGCACGTCGCCATTGTACACCCAAAGTGCTCCTTCCCACGCCTATATGACTTCATTCGCCCAAACGATCACATTCCCCTTGTGTTCTCTTTCCCAACTTGTCTCCAATTTTTCCCAAGGAGCATGTGTTCTCGATGGGTGTCATGGAGGGATTTACATCCTCCCCCACTCCAAGTTGTTTTCATCCTTGACAAAATCAATTGATCTCTGTGGCATCTTTGCCCCATCTCTGGATCTCTAACTATGTATTCAACATCGGTAAGCCTTTGTTCCATCGACACAAGTCTCCTTTTGTTCTCTGCATCAGGGCCTCCAACCATCGTCCCACATTGTCCGAGTTTGTCCCCACAAGGTTGTACACTCTAGTTATCTGCAACAACCATTTGCAAGGAGGATAATCACATACCCCCTTCTTTCCTCCTCATGGAAGGAATCAAACATGGAGTTTGTCGTGAGAAAATGGTCAAATTGTTCATGTGAGGAATAGGTGTTTCCTTTTCTTTCTTCATGGACACTTGTCCCAACACAACTTCAAAATCATCCATAGGAACAATGGTGAAACTTGTCCTTCGGCACCAGTCCCCAAGATTCAATGAGACATCCTTGACCACACCAACGAACTTATCTACACCTGAGTTGACTGTTTTGAAGGTTGTATGCATTGGTTCAGGCTACATCTCAATCCTTTGTACCATATCCTCCCTTAAGACGTTACGAGTCACCCCATTGTCCACCATAGTTGTGACTAACTTCCCATTGATTTCATCCTACACATAGAAAAGTCTTGTCTCATCTTGCTCTTGGCTCTCAGTGGATCCACCCTCCATGACAATGTTCAATACCTGCAAGACCCAAATAGATGGGTTTTCCTCTTTATCCAAAGAATTAAACTATGTTTGAAGGGACAACTCTTTGCATAGTGTTCCTTGGCATAAATTCAACACGAAATCGACTTATTCTCTTTCGATGCATCTATTTTCTTGGCATTATCCTCACTGCCCTTGGATGTATTTTCTTTTCCTTTGTCCTTCTTCTTCCCCTTCCCTTTATTTTACTTCTCACCTTGGGTGTCCTCACTACTACTCCTAGGACCATCTTGGGTTCACCTCTAAAGTCTAATAGTTTATATGTTGTAGTGATGGTTGTCGCAAGAGTCTATATATTCTGACGTCACAATTCAATTTGTTTCCATGACTGCAAACCATTCATGAAGTGGAAAAGTATGTCTTCTTTTGACATTTAATTGATCTCCAACATGAGCCCTGTGAACTCCTTGATGTAGGCTTGGATCTTACCATCATGACACAGAGCCAACAATTGATTTCTTGTGATCCACACTTGGTTTCCTAGACCAAACTATGCCTTCAAGGCTACCTTCATTTCTTCCCAGTTTTCAATCTTATCTACGATTCTACCATATTCCAAGTCTTCCACCTTATTCATCCACTAGATCTTAGCAGCCCCTGTCAAGAACATCACAACAATGTTCACATTAGCTTCATCCGAACTTTCGTTCAACTACTCCAAGCACTACTCAATGTCACAACAAAATTTGCCAAAAAACTTAGCATTGCAAGTACCATCGTATAGATCAAGTTCCTTTATCTTGATCCTCATTGGAATGATAGCTAAATTTTGTCCATTAGCCAAAGTTTGTTTCAAAAATGTGATGGTGTCATCATGGTCCTTCAACTTCTATGTGATTGATGCTAGTGCATCCTCTACTACTTTGAGTCTTATCTTGAACATCGTCTGTCAAGGTGTTGGTGATCATGCTCGCGGTCGCCTGGCACTCCCACATGACTTCATTAAACCCATTCCTCATCTTTCCTATCTCAGTCTCCATATGTTCAACCTTCTCACCATGTTGATACATTGTGTCTGTTGTCTGCCAAACAATCCTCTCCATGATAACAAGTCGATCCTTCATTTTACCTGTCTTGGGATCCCTCTCGGTGCCACTGTCATTTACGTCCAACCTAGCCATGGATGGCCCTCCAAGTATATCCACTCTACTTGTAAGAGATTTGTCCAAGGAACCCAATAATTTTCCTCAATACTTCTCCAAAACTCTGTGATCAAATTTGCGGCCCAAGTGCTTGGTTCACCCCACGAACTCTATTACTAGTATTTTCAAGGTGTGTGCACAAGTATATCACTTACTTATATCAAAAAACAAACCAACCAAATTTTCACCTAGATTGTCTTTGTGAAAGTTCAATCCACCTTGCCAAGACAATTACCAATTAAGCACCTAAACCATTTTTGTGCTACATGTTATCACCATTGTCACCACCACAATAGTAGAGCATGCTTCATGCTCTGCTACTAATTGTCAGACCGCACAGGATGTCTTTCTGGATCTTTCGATCGTACACCTCCTAAGGGCATGCAACACAGCGACAGTTCTCACTTGGTTTCTTGGCAACACCAAGGATACTTCACTTGGACTACACCTCTTCACCTAGAGCATACCCATACTCTTTTTTAGGCTACAGGTGAGTCACACTCCTACTCTATGCAACTCACTTGTATACTTAGAAAATGTTTTACCATTCTTGACACTTGGTCATTTAAGCATACATCCATGAACATGCAAAATAAGAGAACACTTGCGAAACAAACAAGAGACCCACAAATATATAGTGCAAGTAAGACAAGACATGCCTAACACCTAACTAAGTCATAATATTGTGAAACCATTACAATATGAGCACTACATGCTTGGTTTATAACTTGGGAAAACTCGCATGACTCACCTCACCTCACCAAGTCACTCATACAGAGATTCGCCCCACCAAGACTCTTTTTCATAACAACTTTCGCAACCCCTACGGTGTGCCCACCACAGACTCATCATCTCTTCTTTATTGCAAGACTTCACCAAGACAACACAAACCTTAAGTTCTGCCTCAAAGTATGCATCACCCAAACCTACAACAAGACTTCCCAAAGCTCCCCTTATGTGTCCCACTCTTATCTACTTGTCTTCCATTTCTTTGCAACACTACCTCCTCGTTTTTCCTTGCCTCATAACTCTACCTTGGTCTCTTGACTTTCTTCCTTGTCTCTATGCCTTCTTGTCCATTTTCTTCCTTGGTTGTGTGCCCTTGTGTTCTTATATGGACTCCAAATGTCACCTTCACAAACTGTCACATCCTTTGGGTGTGTTACGCTCCTTCACGGACCATCACACCCAAACAAACCGACGCACCCCTTCATAGACCAATGCACCCATGAACCCATGCATTCAATAAACCTTTGTGTCCTTTCGAACCAATGTGCCCCAACCTTGGGTGTGCTCCTCATGCCAACGTGCCACAACCTCTTTGGTGCACCCTTGTCTTGTAGGTTTCCTCGAACCAGTCGGTGAGACTCTTCATGGATATGACGATGGGATCATTCAAGCTCTTTAGCACGCCCATGCTACCAAGGGCAGGTAGGTTCACTCCTTGGGCATGCGCCCAAATCGCCCCGTCCTTTCCCAAACGAAATCCAAGTCTCCATCATCCATCGCAAGACAAGTGAGGTGTTACACGTCACCATCGTGCACCCAAGGTGCTTCTACCCACACCTATATGACTGTGTTCGCCCAATAAATCACATGCCCCTTGTGTTCTCTTGCCTGACTCATCTCCAAGTCTTCTCAACGAGCGTGCATGCTCAGTGGCTGTCGTGGAGAAATTTACAATAAACATTATAAATTACAATGATATAAATATATTTTAAATCATTGTAACTAATGTAAATATATAACTATTTATACCATTGATTAAAGTTTGTCCCTTATAAATCATAGTTATGTGTTTCATTTTATTTATTATTTTACATTTATCAATACATTATAAAAAATTTGATTCCTTAATTTAATAATAATAATTTAGTAATAATTTGTTTTATATTGAATTTTTATTAGGCATTCTCATGAATGCTATATATGTTATCATTTTGATTCCTTTGTATATGTGTTTATTACATATTACTTTTATATTTTATTTTTTTCTTAATGTATGTGACAAAAATAATATAAAATTTTGATTTAAATATACAAAATTAATTACAATGAAACTTGATTTCTACTCATAGTGCAATGAAGCTAAACATTTTTTTATCCAAGATACAAATTCTAGAGTTATGTATATTTTGACCTTATGTTGATACTAAACCTAAATATGTGTGTCTACAAATTGTGCGTGAATGCAAAATATCAATGTAAATTGAATTAAATTATATAGATATTTTAATTCAAATATTAAATTTTATTTTTTTAATTTTTTATCAAAATCAATTATTATATTTTTTGCAATTACAAATAGTCTTGAATAACCAATGTGGCAAACACTAGAATCCAATGTTCAAATTATTCCCCTCTATGTTTCAGGTCAAATATTATGTGTAGACAAAAAAAATATTTATATATATATATATATATATATAGATTAATGTTAATTAAAACATGAACACCAACTAATCAAATATATTTTTTCAATTATTTTAAAAATCTTGGATTCAAATATAACTTGTCAAAGTTCCTTTAAGCATTGTACACACTAAGCACTTTATGCCACGTTAAACGCTTTTATGCCTTAGTATTAAAGTGATGTACACCTTTCAAATGTTAGGGTTTCCTTTGCACTTATTAAATCCATTTAGTGAAAGGAGATACGTAACTTCAAAATTTAAGTTGGTTAAGGAGGATACGTAGTGTGAGGAATTTGTGAAAATGTCAAAGTGTCCAACTAGATTTAAAGGATTGCATAATAGTCAAAGGTGATGCGTGTCTCACACTTCAACACGCATTTTAAAATCTAAGTTGTATTCTTAAACTAAGCATGTGGGTGCCAGGTGCATTTTCATCGTGCCACATTTCCCAACTCTTCAGCCTTCCATTGTAAGTTTGGCTATCAAATCATATTCCACTTTAAATCACCTCTATTGCTTATTCCAATTTCAATGAAGCCTAATTGGTTGGTGAGACAACTACAACACA
>ML797082.1:135907-147115 GCA_009831015.1 Picea engelmannii
AGTTGCAGAGAGCTAGTTCTACACAGTGCAGTTGCAGTCTTGTGCACAGGTTTGGAGGAGAGTTGTCGTTGTAGCTGCTGTAGTTAGCAGTTACGCTTGGACTATCTCTTGGCTAGGGTTTGGACTATCTGATCATCTCTTTGTGATGCAATATCCTTGGGGAAAGGTGCGCTACCCTTTGTTTGGCTATCTAGCCTAGGGTTTGCTTCCAGAGTGATTCTCTGTCAAGGTTAAGGTGCTCAGAGGGTGTCTTCGTCCTATGGTTGGGTGACAAGGGTATTGTTAATGGTAAAACGAGCACACAATCTTTCATACTCTAACAATAGTGTCATGTGATAACAAGCAATACTATGACTTGGTGGCTAAATATGGAGGTAGTGATGTGGTAGGGTGAATAGACAAAGACATGACAACTAGGATCTAAAATTATCACATGTGATATGTAAGAGACAAGGATGACACAACTTAGGTTTATTGCCCACAAAGAGCACACTTTTCAAAATAATTGATTCAATGTTCCTTCATAAAATGGATGTGGAATAAGTTGTTAATGGGAAAATACAATGGTCATTGTCAAATTAGATGTTTATTTGAAAACAGTTGTAGCTTGATCTTCAATACATTGTATCTAGGGTTTCAAGTGACCATTTTGGGAAAATGAAGGTTTGTTGGAAAGTGAAAGGAGGGTCTCCATGGATGAAAGATCAACCATGGCATGACATGTGTCCTGGAATATTAAAGACTAGAGATATTAGGAATTGTTTGATTTCCTTTTGTTCTTAGTTGGCATTAATTATTGTTTGGAGAGAAAAGGAGGATAACATATGCATTTATTGTAGATTAGGGAGTCACTTGAAAGAATGCATGATGACTTGGATAATCCATAGGAGTAAATGGAAACTCAGAGTATGGACCACAATTCATGAACCATTTGGCCATTTGTTTATTTATTAACTATTGGGCTTAAAGATCCTTATCTACATATATATCTTCTTGGGACATCATGTAGTAACAATATTAAAAACAAATGGTCATTTATGCATATGGCCAATGATTTTTTAGGAGGTGAGAGACACTTCCACACTAAACTTAGTGGAGGAGAAGAAGAAATTAATCAAGAAAGTAAATGACAAAGAAATCACACAACACGCAAAGATTTTACCCTGGAAACCCAAACTGGGAAAACCAAAATTCCTTGAGTGTTCTTCTCTCTTGTTTTCTTATTAAATATGAATAAAAGGGTACATGTCTAACCTTGGTCCACACCTAAGACACTATCGACATTATACCCTCTTTCTTGCATAAGAAAAACCTTATAGCCAATCCGACAACCTACATCTAAATATTTCTCTAAAGACTAGCTATCCTACGATTTATGTATTATCCTTTACAACCTTATAACATGCGTCTTTATAGGCTTTACAATAGGAAAAACCCTAAATACTTGGTTCCCAAAAATGGTTACAGATCTATGCAGATCATTGGCTACAAATTTTGCGAACCTCGAGATTCTGTTACAGTCGACTACCAATCGAACTTCATTTAGTCTTCAGTCAGTCACCACACTTTCGTCTGTCGACCTCATGTTGGTTGAACTATTTGACTTTCTGTCGATGCCTTTACCATGTCGAACTACATCAAACTTTGACTTCGACTTTACCCGATTGAATATCCTCAACCTTCGACTTATTTTCGATCTACCTCGACTTCGACCTTCACTGAAAAGAATATAACAACCCAACATTCTCCCACTTGTTGTCTTATTTTTTGAAACATGATATTCCTAAACTTTCGTTCACAAACCCAGGGCAACAATTCCCATTTCCTCTCTACACCAAGAGAACTTCACAACACTCACATACTTGGTCAACGAGTCTGCTATGTTTTCCAATGTGTCTAATTTCTCCAGTAGGACCTTGTTACTTTGCACCATGTCTCTTAGGAAATGGTATTTTATATCAATGTGCTTAGTCTTCGAATGATAAGAAGGGTTCTTTGCTAGAAATATTGCGCTTTGACTGTCACAACTTACCTTCATAGCTCTCTACTCAAACCCAATTCTTGAACACAACCTTTGCATCCATAATTCTTCTTTACTTGCATGAGTGGCTGCCATGTATTCAACCTTTATTGTTGACAAGGCTATGGTCACTCGTCGCTTACTCATCTAGCTTATTGCTCCACCGGACATCTTGAATACATATCCATTCTTCGACCTCTGTCAATCCATATCTATAGCTCAATGGGTGTCGACAAAGACATGTACATTTAATTTACCACTTTCACCTCCAAGTCTTCCTTGGTAGCATATACCATAGTCCTTCGTGCCAGACAAATACTTGAATACTCTCTTGACTGTAGTCCAGTTCTCCTTTTTAGGTGTTGACATGTACCTACTCAACACTCCCACTGCATGGGAAATGTTTGGTTGAGTGCATACCATCACATACACTAGAATACCAACAACACTTTCATAAGGAACACATGCCATGTCCTTTATTTTTTCCCGTGTCTTTGGACATTGTTCAATAGTAAGCCTTGCTCCCAGAGGAATTGACACCTTCACTGGTGTGCAATCCTGCATGTTGAACCATTTCATAATTGTTTCAATATACTTTGTATGATTCAACCAGAGATTTCTAGTGGCTCGATCTCTCTTAATATCTATTCCTAGAATGAAGTTAGTTGCACCGAGATACTTCATGTCGAACTTGGAGGATAGATGATTCTTCACCTCCTTTATTGTGTCCATGTTGTTTCCAATCAACAACATGTCATCGACATACAAATATACATATATGAAACACCCACCTTCTTCCTTGGAATATACGCAGTGATCAACTTTTCTTCTCACAAATCCCAAAATAAGGATGTATATGTCGAACTTCTGGTACCACATCCTTGGTGATTTCTTTAAAACGTATAGGGATATTTTTAGTTTGCACACTAACTCTTGCTTTGCATTTACTACAAATCCTTCATGTTGTTTCATGTAGATTTCTTCTTCCAGGTCCCCATGTAGGAACGTTGTATTCACATCCATATGTTCTATTTCCAGATCGAATGTTGCATCCATAGACATTAGTACTCTAATGGAAGTTAGTTTTGCAACATGTGAAAAAATATCATCGAAGTCGACTCCCTCGACTTGAGAATAACCTTTTGCTACCAGTCGAGCTTTGAACTTCTTGACTTGTCCTGCGACATTCATCTTCTTCTTGAATACCCATTTTCTATCGACGAGATTTATTCTACTAGGTAACTTGACTAAATCCCATCTCTCATTCTTGTGCAAGGATTCCATTTCTTCGACCATGGTGTCCTTCTAGAGTTTACCCTCTGTCGAGTTGACTGCCTCACTGACCAACTTGGGATCATCGTCGATGGCAGTTAACATGAATGTAGAACACAATTCAGGAAGAAAATACCTTTCAATTGGTTTTCTTAGTCTTTCTGACCTCCTTGCCACCGGAGTCTCTTGTTCCACCTCTTCCTTAGATTCAATCGAATCATATGAATCATCTTCTTCATTCCTCAGTTCAAACTACATCATCTCAGGATTATTCTCTGCCTGAACAACTTATTTAGGCTCAGACTTACCTCAAACTTCTCTGAAGACCACATCTAGACTGTACACTATTCTCCTTGATGCAGGATCCCATAGCTTATATCCTTTCATTCCTTCTTTGTACCCAATGAAAATACATTTGACTGCCTTCTTGTCCATTTTTCTCCTCGTTTCCTTGGGAACATGAAAAAATGCATCACAACCAAATACTTTGAGATGTGAAACCGAAGGCTTCTTACCCGACCATACCCCATGTGGATTCATGTCGACTAGCGTCGATGAAGGAGACATATTCACTAGATATGTTGCAGTGTTGACTACCTCCTCCCACAATTCTTGTGCAATCCCAACACCACTGAGCATGCTCCTTGCCTTATCCATCAACGTTTTGTTCATTCTCTCGGAAACTCCATTTTTCTATGGGGTATATGGTGTGGTATTTTTGCATACTATGACACACTGTTTACATAAATGATCAAGTTATTTTCCATAGAATTTACCACCATTGTCAGTTCACAACACCTTAATATTATTATCTATTTGGTTTTCTACAAGATATTTAAACTCTTTAAATTTCTCGAAAACCTCTGATTTGTTCCTCAGGAAATATATCCATTTCTTCCTAGAAAAATAATCTATGAAGGAGACATAATATAGGGATCCACCAAGTGAAGGCACTGAAATCGGGCCAAACACATCATTATGCACCAATTCTAGAATCCCATTTTCTCTTGTCGCTCCAGATGGAAACCTCACCTGAATTTGTTTTCCATATATCCAATGTTCATAAAAGCCAACTTCTAAAATACATTCAAGAAAACCTTCGACCATACCTTTGTTGTGCATAGTTCGAATTCCTTTTTCTGCAATGTGTCCCATCCTCTCATTCCATAACATGTTTGAGTCAATTTTATCATGTCTTGTCGAGTCGGTTTATACTGACTCATCCTAATTTAGGTCGAGTTGAGTCGAAGTCGAGTTGAATTCATAAGCAACAATGTTGTTGCATCCAATCGAGTCAACATGTCCTAATAACTTGTATAGGGTTCCAATCCAAACTCCTTTCATTAATACCATCACACCTTTGACCATCTTGCATGAATCCTTATGAAACTGAGTGTGTACCCCAAAATCATTCATCTTATATATCATGTTTCTTGCCAAACCTAGAATGTTTAGCACATCTGGAAGGGTTCTTTTCCTCCCATCTTGCAGTATCATTCGAAATCTTCCTCATCCAACAATTTTGGTTGACGATTCGTCCCCCAAGGACAAATCACCTCCATCATATCATTCATACTCGTAGAACCATTCTCTATGTGGTGTCATATGATAGGATGCTCCTGAGTCAATCAACCAAATAGCTTGATTCGAATGTGTACTGGTTGATGCCAGGTACACATCATCTCCCTTATCTGGGTTTGTATTTCTCTTAGTTGATTGCTTCTCGTCGGATCTAGCACTGACTTAATCGCCCTCGAATTATAGTCCTTTCTGTAATTCCCAAATTTACCACATTTCCAACATCTTCTTGTCAACTGAACCAGGGATTTAGATCTACCATCGGACTTATAATTTCTACGAGAGAATTTTCCTTTATCTATTTCAACCGATCGACCTCTCACCACTAAAGCATATTTGGTCGATCCTTCCATGTTCTTTCTTCTCCTTTCTTCGGAAATCAGAGAAGAAACTACGTCTTCTAGCGCTAGTGTGGTTATATTACTCCATATATCCATGACTAAGCTATTCCAAGAGTCTGACAAAGAACACAATATGATTATACACTTCTCCTCCTCAATGATTTTAATATCGACAGATGATAACTGGCTTAAAATTGTGTTAAACACATTTAAATTCTTAGTCACCAAATCACCATCACTCATTCTTAGAAGATATAGTTTCTTTCTGAGAAACATATTATTTACCATAGATTTCGATTGGTATAATATTCCCAGCTTGTCCCATAGTTTCTTGGCTGAATCTTCACTTGAGATATTCAACAGTACCGAATCTGCAAGACAAAGTCAAATCATACTTCTTTCTCTTCTTTTGAGTTTCTCGCATTCTTCCATAGACACACCTATCAGATGGTTACCTGGACAAACCACTGTCCATTGTTCTCGATCTACTAGAAGATATTCCATTTTAAGCTTCCAAAGCTCAAAATTATGTCCATTGAATTTTTCTATCTCTATTCTTGAACGACTCACCATTCTTTACCATGATCTTTAACACAATTTATGACTTGCAACTCTTACTGTACCTAGGTTTTAGTTCTCATATTCAAGATTGGTAAATCAAGATTTGATACACTCATCAAAGCATAACCTCTCTTTGAAACCACTTGTCAGAGATGAAATTCGCTCTGATACCACTTGTCAGGAAGTGAGAGACACTTCCACACTAAACCTAATAGAGGACAAGAAGAATTTAATCAAGAACGTAAATGAAAAAGCAATCACATAGTACACAGAGATTGTACCCTGGAAACCCAAACCGAGAAAATCATCATTCCTTGAGAGTTCAACTCTCTTGTTGTCTTATTCAATCTGAATAAAATGTTACATGTCTAACCTTGGTCCACACCTAAGACACAATCGACATCATACCCTCTTTCCTGCGTAAGAACAATCCTATAGCCAATCCGGATTACATTTGCATGAACAACAACCTACATCTAAATATTTCTCTAAAAACTGACTATTCGATGATTTATGCATTATCCTTTATGACCTTACAACATGCCTCTTTATAGGATTTACAATAGGAAAATCCCTAAATACTTGCGCCCAAAAATGGTTATAGATCCATGCAAATCATTGGCTACAAATACCACGAATCTCGGGATTATGTTTGTTAAGCCCTCAATCGTGGCACATTACCTCTTAATTTGGGCATATTACATTAGTATTGTTACTTTATTTAAGTCGGCTTGGGTCCATTAGTTGTAATTGTACCTCCTAGTCTCCTATATATACCAAGGAGACATTTTCATTTGGAAACATCTTGTATTTGTGAATTCATTTAATGTATAAGGAGGTTGCCCCCTCAAAGAGGATTATTATCTGAAATTATCTCTTTTTTCAAGGTGTGGAGTACTTATTATGAGGTTTTTATGGTATTTTTATATTTGGTTCTTAACATTTGGTATCAGAGCTAGACAATCCTCGGGACTGGATTTTTCAAAACAAGTCTTCTTGGCATTTTCGATACAACATTTGTTTTGGAATGTTTAGGGATGTGGAATTTATATGATGTAGAGGATAAATATAGAGCTAACTTGGGTCCAAATTGCATATCTTTTATCATTATATGTTTGGATATACATTCTGTTGAAGTTAGGGTTTTTGACTAGTCCTTAAACTAGTCTGAAACATGTCTTCTTGGAATTTTTACTCCCAATTTTTTTCGGCTTTTTTTCAGGTTCTGAAATTTTTACAGTACGAAGTAGGAATAGTGAAGTATATTTTGTAAAAATTTAATCCCTTATTTTTTGTACTCATAAAGTTAGTCTCTGATGAAATCAGGGTTTTTGGCTGGTCCAAATTTCAATCTAAAATAGGTGTTCTTGGTAAAACTGTTATATCTAAAGCTACAAACCTCCAAATTGAGTGGAACCTATTCCATTAGTTATGGTACAGAATTAAGTTTTATTGGTGCAAATTTCAATTTCTTAAGTGAAGACAATGACACGTGACAGGTAGTACAAGTTCGCTCTCCTGAAAGGGAAAAAATCAACAGATTGTGGGAAAGTTATCTTAAAATTCTCTTGGAGAATCCAATCTTGGTATAACCCGTGGGGTTGGAAATAAGACACATCAGACTACCTTAGGACGAAATTTTAGACTCATAAGGGCCAAAATTGCAGAGATACAACAAAATAAAGTTCGGCTAGCAGAACAATCTCCAAATAAGGGTTTTAAAAGGTGCATTTTGTTTTTTGGAAATTTGCATATCTTTTGACTAGAAGATCCAATTGGGGTGATTTAAAAAGTGGAATAAAGTGGAATAAAATGAGTATCACATAAATTTTGGAGAATCTTAGGGATTTTTAGGTACAAACATATTATGGCATCTCTAAATGTAGGAACTGTCATTAATTGTTAGCGCTACAACCTAGGGACAGTGTGGTTCTTCCATGTACCTAGAGTATGTCGAAAGGCCCCTTTAGAACGTTTGCGCATTAGAAAACACTACTACAGATTTGAGCTCCCACGACCCTGTTGTATATCGGGAGACCCCCTATAATCATGAGACCAACCAAGTAAACCTTTTGGTCATCTTGTTTCTATAGTACACCGAGAACAACACTCGGCGAGATCACTCTCTAGTACTTGGGAAGTTGGATAGTATGACTAAGGGAATGGTCAAGCTTCCTTAGTTAGTGCCCTGAGATATTGGTTCGAGTACTATTGTTAGACCCCGCATATATATCAGAGAGTTATAACACTTGAAACTCCCTTGTCTATGAGGACCTTTTCCTAAGCCAATTAGGAATTCCTACCTTGCAGTGATACTTGTCCAACATGCCACCAAACAAGGGAGCTTCTACACCAAATAATCCCTTAGAAAATCCTACTTGGACTCTTTATGAAGGTGAAGAAATGCAAAAGGACATATATGATTTACAAAAGAAGATAGTAACAAAAGATGAACTACAAAGGATGATGGATTCAACTGAAGCTAAGATGGAAGCGATGATGTATACTAAGATGGATGGCTTAAAAGGGGATATCATGGAAGGTTTGAAAAAATTGTTAATATAGAGGCCACCTGATAGAAACAATGTATCCCATGAAATTCATGATGAGGATGCAAGGAAGATGAATCAATACTGGAGAAACTCCAGCTTTGGGCTAAAGACCAACCAATTTCATAAGATTGATATGAGGAAGTTTGATGGCAAGGATCCAATCACACAGATACTCTAGATGGATCAATTCTTTGATCTACATGATGTGCCACACACACAAAAGGTATGAGTTGAGTCGTTATATTTAGAACCTAATCAGTTTGTTTGGTATCGATGACTTTGTTCTCGAAAATCACTCTTCACTTGGACAGTTTTCACGGAAAAAATGATAGCGCACTATGAGGATACAAGAAGAAATACCTTCTTCAGCCAATTGATAAATCTCAAGAAAAAGGGTTCAATTGTGGATCACATTGAGAACGTCCAAAGATTAAATATAAAGGTAATGAATATTCTAGATGAGCACTTGATTGATGTCTTCATAAGAACTTTAAAGGATAACATTCAACATGAGGTTTTCCTTTGGGAACCCAAATCATTGGAGAATGCATTCAGGGTGGCGAGAAATTTTGAAAGTAAAAATATTGCTATGGCTACTAGAAGGACCACCCCTAACATCTATCGAGAGAATATTGTTCCTTATTCTAAACCACCTCAACAATTGGATGAAATAAAAGCAAAAGGTTTATGCTTTAATTGTGACAGCAAGTACAACAACGAACATAAGTGTGGTGAGAAGAAATTATTCTACATAGATTGTGAAGAGGAAGAAGAACAAGAACTAGAACAAGAGCCGTCTCAATATGACTATGTAGATGAGATTTCTTTTGAAGAGATGACTCCCAACATATCATGTCATGAATTGACTGGAATTAACACTCCTAAAACCCTCAAGATCGAAGGATATATCAAAAATAAAAAGGTAATAGTGCTAATTGATTCTGGTAGTACTCATAATTTCAGTCATTGTAAATTAGACAAAGCTCTCAATTATTTTATATATCCAGCGCTAGAGTTTCAAGTAATGATTGCAAATGGAGGAACTATCAATTGCTCAGGAAAATGCCATAAGATCAATCTTAATATGGGGAAATATGTAATGAATAGTCCAATTATTTCTATACCCATGGGTGGTGTTGATGTCGTACTAGGGGTCCAATGGTTACAATCATTAGGAACAATGGAATAACTTTTCATGAAATTTTCATTGGAAGGAAAGGAATTTTAGTTAAGGGGTATCACAGAGGAAGCCCAGTAAAGTGGTAAGCTATAATGGCATGACAAAATTATTGAAAAAGGGGCATCAGGGTGTAATTGTACAACTATTCTTACTAGATGTTCAAACATCTTAGCCATCTATTCCCCTAGATCTCCAAGGGATCATTGATAAGAATTCTAAAGTATTTGAAGATATTCCCAGAGGCATTACATCCACTCGCGATCATGATCATATTATTCACTTAATTCCTAGGAGTGTTTCTCCTAACATCAGGCCTAATAGGTATCCTTATGCCCAGAAGAGTGAAATTGAGTGTATGTTTGAATAAATGTTAGAGGTTGACAGTATTAGACCTAGCCAAAGTTCTTACTATGCATCGATGGTAATGGTACTCAAGGGAAATACTTACACAAACCCTTTTATGAGAAAGAAATGATGGAAATACTACATGCATTGAATTAATTGTGCCCTTGCCTAATAGGTAGGCACTTCAAGGTCAAAACAGATCATGAAAGTCTTAAATACTTCTTGGAACAAATACTATCTTCAGAAGAGAAACACAAATGGGTGACCAATATGTTGGGTTATGACTTTGAAATCATTTATAGAAAAGGGAAGCAAAATGTTTTGGTAGATGCACTCTCAAGAAAGGATGAATATGTTGAGGCATTTCTGTGTGCTATCTCTATCATCCAACCTGATTGGATAACATAAGAAAGGGATGAATGGAAGAATGATGAAGAAGTGTGGACTCTCATTCAAAGGTTGCAACAATATTCCAGTGCATCTAATACATTTACATAGAAAAATGATTCACTGTGGTACAAAGATCTCTTATATTTATGTAAGATATTCCAACTCAAACAAAAGGTACTTTTGGAATTGCACACCTCTCCGGTAGGAGGGCACTCATGATTTTGGAAAACCTATCACAGTGTCAAGAGGGAATTTTTTTGGGATGGCCTTAAAATTGATGTTCAAAGGTTTGTGGATGAATGTTTGGTTTGCCAACAAAATAAGGTGGAAACAATTAAGACCCCAGGTATTTTACAACCATTATCCATTCCAAGTCAGTGTTGGGGGGAGGTTTCCATAGATTTCATCATAGGTTTATTGAAGTCTGATAGAAAGACTGTCATCATGGTGATTGTTGATAGACTTACCAAGTACACACACTTTTGTGCACTCTCTAATCCTTTCAAAGCCAGTACAGTTGCTACCGCATTCATGGAGACAGTTCAAAAGCTACATGAAAGCCCAAATATTATTGTAAGTGACAGAGATCCCATCTTCACCAGACATTTTTGGACAAAATCATTTTCTTGTTTGGGTATTCAATCGACTCATAGCTCATCTTATCATCCTCAATCTGGTGGACAAATTGAGATAGTGAACAAATTTCTAGAAGGCTACCTTCGTTGCTTTGTATTTGATAAACAAACACAATGGTTCAAGTGGTTACCCTTGGAGCAATGGTGGTATAACACTTCCTTTCATACTACAACAAAAATGAAACCATTTATGGCACTTTATGGATATCACTCACTGTAATGATCCCAAGCCATTATGCAAGGATCATCACTGTTTTGGTGTCTTTTTAAAACTTTTTCTGAGTGAGGTATTTCGTCAAACACTTTGCTGATCTACCTTTTAGATGTGTTTATA
>ML797082.1:194627-205855 GCA_009831015.1 Picea engelmannii
AGTTGCAGAGAGCTAGTTCTACACAGTGCAGTTGCAGTCTTGTGCACAGGTTTGGAGGAGAGTTGTCGTTGTAGCTGCTGTAGTTAGCAGTTACGCTTGGACTATCTCTTGGCTAGGGTTTGGACTATCTGATCATCTCTTTGTGATGCAATATCCTTGGGGAAAGGTGCGCTACCCTTTGTTTGGCTATCTAGCCTAGGGTTTGCTTCCAGAGTGATTCTCTGTCAAGGTTAAGGTGCTCAGAGGGTGTCTTCGTCCTATGGTTGGGTGACAAGGGTATTGTTAATGGTAAAACGAGCACACAATCTTTCATACTCTAACAATAGTGTCATGTGATAACAAGCAATACTATGACTTGGTGGCTAAATATGGAGGTAGTGATGTGGTAGGGTGAATAGACAAAGACATGACAACTAGGATCTAAAATTATCACATGTGATATGTAAGAGACAAGGATGACACAACTTAGGTTTATTGCCCACAAAGAGCACACTTTTCAAAATAATTGATTCAATGTTCCTTCATAAAATGGATGTGGAATAAGTTGTTAATGGGAAAATACAATGGTCATTGTCAAATTAGATGTTTATTTGAAAACAGTTGTAGCTTGATCTTCAATACATTGTATCTAGGGTTTCAAGTGACCATTTTGGGAAAATGAAGGTTTGTTGGAAAGTGAAAGGAGGGTCTCCATGGATGAAAGATCAACCATGGCATGACATGTGTCCTGGAATATTAAAGACTAGAGATATTAGGAATTGTTTGATTTCCTTTTGTTCTTAGTTGGCATTAATTATTGTTTGGAGAGAAAAGGAGGATAACATATGCATTTATTGTAGATTAGGGAGTCACTTGAAAGAATGCATGATGACTTGGATAATCCATAGGAGTAAATGGAAACTCAGAGTATGGACCACAATTCATGAACCATTTGGCCATTTGTTTATTTATTAACTATTGGGCTTAAAGATCCTTATCTACATATATATCTTCTTGGGACATCATGTAGTAACAATATTAAAAACAAATGGTCATTTATGCATATGGCCAATGATTTTTTAGGAGGTGAGAGACACTTCCACACTAAACTTAGTGGAGGAGAAGAAGAAATTAATCAAGAAAGTAAATGACAAAGAAATCACACAACACGCAAAGATTTTACCCTGGAAACCCAAACTGGGAAAACCAAAATTCCTTGAGTGTTCTTCTCTCTTGTTTTCTTATTAAATATGAATAAAAGGGTACATGTCTAACCTTGGTCCACACCTAAGACACTATCGACATTATACCCTCTTTCTTGCATAAGAAAAACCTTATAGCCAATCCGACAACCTACATCTAAATATTTCTCTAAAGACTAGCTATCCTACGATTTATGTATTATCCTTTACAACCTTATAACATGCGTCTTTATAGGCTTTACAATAGGAAAAACCCTAAATACTTGGTTCCCAAAAATGGTTACAGATCTATGCAGATCATTGGCTACAAATTTTGCGAACCTCGAGATTCTGTTACAGTCGACTACCAATCGAACTTCATTTAGTCTTCAGTCAGTCACCACACTTTCGTCTGTCGACCTCATGTTGGTTGAACTATTTGACTTTCTGTCGATGCCTTTACCATGTCGAACTACATCAAACTTTGACTTCGACTTTACCCGATTGAATATCCTCAACCTTCGACTTATTTTCGATCTACCTCGACTTCGACCTTCACTGAAAAGAATATAACAACCCAACATTCTCCCACTTGTTGTCTTATTTTTTGAAACATGATATTCCTAAACTTTCGTTCACAAACCCAGGGCAACAATTCCCATTTCCTCTCTACACCAAGAGAACTTCACAACACTCACATACTTGGTCAACGAGTCTGCTATGTTTTCCAATGTGTCTAATTTCTCCAGTAGGACCTTGTTACTTTGCACCATGTCTCTTAGGAAATGGTATTTTATATCAATGTGCTTAGTCTTCGAATGATAAGAAGGGTTCTTTGCTAGAAATATTGCGCTTTGACTGTCACAACTTACCTTCATAGCTCTCTACTCAAACCCAATTCTTGAACACAACCTTTGCATCCATAATTCTTCTTTACTTGCATGAGTGGCTGCCATGTATTCAACCTTTATTGTTGACAAGGCTATGGTCACTCGTCGCTTACTCATCTAGCTTATTGCTCCACCGGACATCTTGAATACATATCCATTCTTCGACCTCTGTCAATCCATATCTATAGCTCAATGGGTGTCGACAAAGACATGTACATTTAATTTACCACTTTCACCTCCAAGTCTTCCTTGGTAGCATATACCATAGTCCTTCGTGCCAGACAAATACTTGAATACTCTCTTGACTGTAGTCCAGTTCTCCTTTTTAGGTGTTGACATGTACCTACTCAACACTCCCACTGCATGGGAAATGTTTGGTTGAGTGCATACCATCACATACACTAGAATACCAACAACACTTTCATAAGGAACACATGCCATGTCCTTTATTTTTTCCCGTGTCTTTGGACATTGTTCAATAGTAAGCCTTGCTCCCAGAGGAATTGACACCTTCACTGGTGTGCAATCCTGCATGTTGAACCATTTCATAATTGTTTCAATATACTTTGTATGATTCAACCAGAGATTTCTAGTGGCTCGATCTCTCTTAATATCTATTCCTAGAATGAAGTTAGTTGCACCGAGATACTTCATGTCGAACTTGGAGGATAGATGATTCTTCACCTCCTTTATTGTGTCCATGTTGTTTCCAATCAACAACATGTCATCGACATACAAATATACATATATGAAACACCCACCTTCTTCCTTGGAATATACGCAGTGATCAACTTTTCTTCTCACAAATCCCAAAATAAGGATGTATATGTCGAACTTCTGGTACCACATCCTTGGTGATTTCTTTAAAACGTATAGGGATATTTTTAGTTTGCACACTAACTCTTGCTTTGCATTTACTACAAATCCTTCATGTTGTTTCATGTAGATTTCTTCTTCCAGGTCCCCATGTAGGAACGTTGTATTCACATCCATATGTTCTATTTCCAGATCGAATGTTGCATCCATAGACATTAGTACTCTAATGGAAGTTAGTTTTGCAACATGTGAAAAAATATCATCGAAGTCGACTCCCTCGACTTGAGAATAACCTTTTGCTACCAGTCGAGCTTTGAACTTCTTGACTTGTCCTGCGACATTCATCTTCTTCTTGAATACCCATTTTCTATCGACGAGATTTATTCTACTAGGTAACTTGACTAAATCCCATCTCTCATTCTTGTGCAAGGATTCCATTTCTTCGACCATGGTGTCCTTCTAGAGTTTACCCTCTGTCGAGTTGACTGCCTCACTGACCAACTTGGGATCATCGTCGATGGCAGTTAACATGAATGTAGAACACAATTCAGGAAGAAAATACCTTTCAATTGGTTTTCTTAGTCTTTCTGACCTCCTTGCCACCGGAGTCTCTTGTTCCACCTCTTCCTTAGATTCAATCGACTCATATGAATCATCTTCTTCATTCCTCAGTTTAAACTACATCATCTCAGGATTATTCTCTGCCTGAACAACTTATTTAGGCTCAGACTTACCTCAAACTTCTCTGAAGACCACATCTAGACTATACACTATTATCCTTGATGCAGGGTCCCATAGCTTATATCCTTTCATTCCTTCTTTGTACCCAATGAAAATACATTTGACTGCCTTCTTGTCCATTTTTCTCCTCGTTTCCTTGGGAACATGAAAAAATGCATCACAACCAAATACTTTGAGATGTGAAACCGAAGGCTTCTTACCCGACCATACCCCATGTGGATTCATGTCGACTAGCGTCGATGAAGGAGACATATTCACTAGATATGTTGCAGTGTTGACTACCTCCTCCCACAATTCTTGTGCAATCCCAACACCACTGAGCATGCTCCTTGCCTTATCCATCAACGTTTTGTTCATTCTCTCGGAAACTCCATTTTTCTATGGGGTATATGGTGTGGTATTTTTGCATACTATGACACACTGTTTACATAAATGATCAAGTTATTTTCCATAGAATTTACCACCATTGTCAGTTCACAACACCTTAATATTATTATCTATTTGGTTTTCTACAAGATATTTAAACTCTTTAAATTTCTCGAAAACCTCTGATTTGTTCCTCAGGAAATATATCCATTTCTTCCTAGAAAAATAATCTATGAAGGAGACATAATATAGGGATCCACCAAGTGAAGGCACTGAAATCGGGCCAAACACATCATTATGCACCAATTCTAGAATCCCATTTTCTCTTGTCGCTCCAGATGGAAACCTCACCTGAATTTGTTTTCCATATATCCAATGTTCATAAAAGCCAACTTCTAAAATACATTCAAGAAAACCTTCGACCATACCTTTGTTGTGCATAGTTCGAATTCCTTTTTCTGCAATGTGTCCCATCCTCTCATTCCATAACATGTTTGAGTCAATTTTATCATGTCTTGTCGAGTCGGTTTATACTGACTCATCCTAATTTAGGTCGAGTTGAGTCGAAGTCGAGTTGAATTCATAAGCAACAATGTTGTTGCATCCAATCGAGTCAACATGTCCTAATAACTTGTATAGGGTTCCAATCCAAACTCCTTTCATTAATACCATCACACCTTTGACCATCTTGCATGAATCCTTATGAAACTGAGTGTGTACCCCAAAATCATTCATCTTATATATCATGTTTCTTGCCAAACCTAGAATGTTTAGCACATCTGGAAGGGTTCTTTTCCTCCCATCTTGCAGTATCATTCGAAATCTTCCTCATCCAACAATTTTGGTTGACGATTCGTCCCCCAAGGACAAATCACCTCCATCATATCATTCATACTCGTAGAACCATTCTCTATGTGGTGTCATATGATAGGATGCTCCTGAGTCAATCAACCAAATAGCTTGATTCGAATGTGTACTGGTTGATGCCAGGTACACATCATCTCCCTTATCTGGGTTTGTATTTCTCTTAGTTGATTGCTTCTCGTCGGATCTAGCACTGACTTAATCGCCCTCGAATTATAGTCCTTTCTGTAATTCCCAAATTTACCACATTTCCAACATCTTCTTGTCAACTGAACCAGGGATTTAGATCTACCATCGGACTTATAATTTCTACGAGAGAATTTTCCTTTATCTATTTCAACCGATCGACCTCTCACCACTAAAGCATATTTGGTCGATCCTTCCATGTTCTTTCTTCTCATTTCTTTGGAAATCAGAGAAGAAACTATGTCTTCTAGCGCTAGTGTGGTTATATTACTCCATATATCCATGACTAAGCTATTCCAAGAGTCTGACAAAGAACACAATATGATTATACACTTCTCCTCCTCAATGATTTTAATATCGACAGATGATAACTGGCTTAAAATTGTGTTAAACACATTTAAATTCTTAGTCACCAAATCACCATCACTCATTCTTAGAAGATATAGTTTCTTTCTGAGAAACATATTATTTACCATAGATTTCGATTGGTATAATATTCCCAGCTTGTCCCATAGTTTCTTGGCTGAATCTTCACTTGAGATATTCAACAGTACCGAATCTGCAAGACAAAGTCAAATCATACTTCTTTCTCTTCTTTTGAGTTTCTCGCATTCTTCCATAGACACACCTATCAGATGGTTACCTGGACAAACCACTGTCCATTGTTCTCGATCTACTAGAAGATATTCCATTTTAAGCTTCCAAAGCTCAAAATTATGTCCATTGAATTTTTCTATCTCTATTCTTGAACGACTCACCATTCTTTACCATGATCTTTAACACAATTTATGACTTGCAACTCTTACTGTACCTAGGTTTTAGTTCTCATATTCAAGATTGGTAAATCAAGATTTGATACACTCATCAAAGCATAACCTCTCTTTGAAACCACTTGTCAGAGATGAAATTCGCTCTGATACCACTTGTCAGGAAGTGAGAGACACTTCCACACTAAACCTAATAGAGGACAAGAAGAATTTAATCAAGAACGTAAATGAAAAAGCAATCACATAGTACACAGAGATTGTACCCTGGAAACCCAAACCGAGAAAATCATCATTCCTTGAGAGTTCAACTCTCTTGTTGTCTTATTCAATCTGAATAAAATGTTACATGTCTAACCTTGGTCCACACCTAAGACACAATCGACATCATACCCTCTTTCCTGCGTAAGAACAATCCTATAGCCAATCCGGATTACATTTGCATGAACAACAACCTACATCTAAATATTTCTCTAAAAACTGACTATTCGATGATTTATGCATTATCCTTTATGACCTTACAACATGCCTCTTTATAGGATTTACAATAGGAAAATCCCTAAATACTTGCGCCCAAAAATGGTTATAGATCCATGCAAATCATTGGCTACAAATACCACGAATCTCGGGATTATGTTTGTTAAGCCCTCAATCGTGGCACATTACCTCTTAATTTGGGCATATTACATTAGTATTGTTACTTTATTTAAGTCGGCTTGGGTCCATTAGTTGTAATTGTACCTCCTAGTCTCCTATATATACCAAGGAGACATTTTCATTTGGAAACATCTTGTATTTGTGAATTCATTTAATGTATAAGGAGGTTGCCCCCTCAAAGAGGATTATTATCTGAAATTATCTCTTTTTTCAAGGTGTGGAGTACTTATTATGAGGTTTTTATGGTATTTTTATATTTGGTTCTTAACATTTGGTATCAGAGCTAGACAATCCTCGGGACTGGATTTTTCAAAACAAGTCTTCTTGGCATTTTCGATACAACATTTGTTTTGGAATGTTTAGGGATGTGGAATTTATATGATGTAGAGGATAAATATAGAGCTAACTTGGGTCCAAATTGCATATCTTTTATCATTATATGTTTGGATATACATTCTGTTGAAGTTAGGGTTTTTGACTAGTCCTTAAACTAGTCTGAAACATGTCTTCTTGGAATTTTTACTCCCAATTTTTTTCGGCTTTTTTTCAGGTTCTGAAATTTTTACAGTACGAAGTAGGAATAGTGAAGTATATTTTGTAAAAATTTAATCCCTTATTTTTTGTACTCATAAAGTTAGTCTCTGATGAAATCAGGGTTTTTGGCTGGTCCAAATTTCAATCTAAAATAGGTGTTCTTGGTAAAACTGTTATATCTAAAGCTACAAACCTCCAAATTGAGTGGAACCTATTCCATTAGTTATGGTACAGAATTAAGTTTTATTGGTGCAAATTTCAATTTCTTAAGTGAAGACAATGACACGTGACAGGTAGTACAAGTTCGCTCTCCTGAAAGGGAAAAAATCAACAGATTGTGGGAAAGTTATCTTAAAATTCTCTTGGAGAATCCAATCTTGGTATAACCCGTGGGGTTGGAAATAAGACACATCAGACTACCTTAGGACGAAATTTTAGACTCATAAGGGCCAAAATTGCAGAGATACAACAAAATAAAGTTCGGCTAGCAGAACAATCTCCAAATAAGGGTTTTAAAAGGTGCATTTTGTTTTTTGGAAATTTGCATATCTTTTGACTAGAAGATCCAATTGGGGTGATTTAAAAAGTGGAATAAAGTGGAATAAAATGAGTATCACATAAATTTTGGAGAATCTTAGGGATTTTTAGGTACAAACATATTATGGCATCTCTAAATGTAGGAACTGTCATTAATTGTCAGCGCTACAACCTAGGGACAGTGTGGTTCTTCCATGTACCTAGAGTATGTCGAAAGGCCCCTTTAGAACGTTTGCGCATTAGAAAACACTACTACAGATTTGAGCTCCCACGACCCTGTTGTATATCAGGAGACCCTCTATAATCATGAGACCAACCAAGTAAACCTTTTGGTCATCTTGTTTCTATAGTACACCGAGAACAACACTCAGCGAGATCACTCTCTAGTACTTGGGAAGTTGGATAGTATGACTAAGGGAATGGTCAAGCTTCCTTAGTTAGTGCCCTGAGATATTGGTTCGAGTACTATTGTTAGACCCCGCATATATATCAGAGAGTTATAACACTTGAAACTCCCTTGTCTATGAGGACCTTTTCCTAAGCCAATTAGGAATTCCTACCTTGCAGTGATACTTGTCCAACATGCCACCAAACAAGGGAGCTTCTACACCAAATAATCCCTTAGAAAATCCTACTTGGACTCTTTATGAAGGTGAAGAAATGCAAAAGGACATATATGATTTACAAAAGAAGATAGTAACAAAAGATGAACTACAAAGGATGATGGATTCAACTGAAGCTAAGATGGAAGCGATGATGTATACTAAGATGGATGGCTTAAAAGGGGATATCATGGAAGGTTTGAAAAAATTGTTAATATAGAGGCCACCTGATAGAAACAATGTATCCCATGAAATTCATGATGAGGATGCAAGGAAGATGAATCAATACTGGAGAAACTCCAGCTTTGGGCTAAAGACCAACCAATTTCATAAGATTGATATGAGGAAGTTTGATGGCAAGGATCCAATCACACAGATACTCTAGATGGATCAATTCTTTGATCTACATGATGTGCCACACACACAAAAGGTATGAGTTGAGTCGTTATATTTAGAACCTAATCAGTTTGTTTGGTATCGATGACTTTGTTCTCGAAAATCACTCTTCACTTGGACAGTTTTCACGGAAAAAATGATAGCGCACTATGAGGATACAAGAAGAAATACCTTCTTCAGCCAATTGATAAATCTCAAGAAAAAGGGTTCAATTGTGGATCACATTGAGAACGTCCAAAGATTAAATATAAAGGTAATGAATATTCTAGATGAGCACTTGATTGATGTCTTCATAAGAACTTTAAAGGATAACATTCAACATGAGGTTTTCCTTTGGGAACCCAAATCATTGGAGAATGCATTCAGGGTGGCGAGAAATTTTGAAAGTAAAAATATTGCTATGGCTACTAGAAGGACCACCCCTAACATCTATCGAGAGAATATTGTTCCTTATTCTAAACCACCTCAACAATTGGATGAAATAAAAGAAAAAGGTTTATGCTTTAATTGTGACAACAAGTACAACAACGAACATAAGTGTGGTGAGAAGAAATTATTCTACATAGATTGTGAAGAGGAAGAAGAACAAGAACTAGAACAAGAGCCGTCTCAATATGACTATGTAGATGAGATTTCTTTTGAAGAGATGACTCCCAACATATCATGTCATGAATTGACTGGAATTAACACTCCTAAAACCCTCAAGATCGAAGGATATATCAAAAATAAAAAGGTAATAGTGCTAATTGATTCTGGTAGTACTCATAATTTCAGTCATTGTAAATTAGACAAAGCTCTCAATTATTTTATATATCCAGCGCTAGAGTTTCAAGTAATGATTGCAAATGGAGGAACTATCAATTGCTCAGGAAAATGCCATAAGATCAATCTTAATATGGGGAAATATGTAATGAATAGTCCAATTATTTCTATACCCATGGGTGGTGTTGATGTCGTACTAGGGGTCCAATGGTTACAATCATTAGGAACAATGGAATAACTTTTCATGAAATTTTCATTGGAAGGAAAGGAATTTTAGTTAAGGGGTATCACAGAGGAAGCCCAGTAAAGTGGTAAGCTATAATGGCATGACAAAATTATTGAAAAAGGGGCATCAGGGTGTAATTGTACAACTATTCTTACTAGATGTTCAAACATCTTAGCCATCTATTCCCCTAGATCTCCAAGGGATCATTGATAAGAATTCTAAAGTATTTGAAGATATTCCCAGAGGCATTACATCCACTCGCGATCATGATCATATTATTCACTTAATTCCTAGGAGTGTTTCTCCTAACATCAGGCCTAATAGGTATCCTTATGCCCAGAAGAGTGAAATTGAGTGTATGTTTGAATAAATGTTAGAGGTTGACAGTATTAGACCTAGCCAAAGTTCTTACTATGCATCGATGGTAATGGTACTCAAGGGAAATACTTACACAAACCCTTTTATGAGAAAGAAATGATGGAAATACTACATGCATTGAATTAATTGTGCCCTTGCCTAATAGGTAGGCACTTCAAGGTCAAAACAGATCATGAAAGTCTTAAATACTTCTTGGAACAAATACTATCTTCAGAAGAGAAACACAAATGGGTGACCAATATGTTGGGTTATGACTTTGAAATCATTTATAGAAAAGGGAAGCAAAATGTTTTGGTAGATGCACTCTCAAGAAAGGATGAATATGTTGAGGCATTTCTGTGTGCTATCTCTATCATCCAACCTGATTGGATAACATAAGAAAGGGATGAATGGAAGAATGATGAAGAAGTGTGGACTCTCATTCAAAGGTTGCAACAATATTCCAGTGCATCTAATACATTTACATAGAAAAATGATTCACTGTGGTACAAAGATCTCTTATATTTATGTAAGATATTCCAACTCAAACAAAAGGTACTTTTGGAATTGCACACCTCTCCGGTAGGAGGGCACTCATGATTTTGGAAAACCTATCACAGTGTCAAGAGGGAATTTTTTTGGGATGGCCTTAAAATTGATGTTCAAAGGTTTGTGGATGAATGTTTGGTTTGCCAACAAAATAAGGTGGAAACAATTAAGACCCCAGGTATTTTACAACCATTATCCATTCCAAGTCAGTGTTGGGGGGAGGTTTCCATAGATTTCATCATAGGTTTATTGAAGTCTGATAGAAAGACTGTCATCATGGTGATTGTTGATAGACTTACCAAGTACACACACTTTTGTGCACTCTCTAATCCTTTCAAAGCCAGTACAGTTGCTACCGCATTCATGGAGACAGTTCAAAAGCTACATGAAAGCCCAAATATTATTGTAAGTGACAGAGATCCCATCTTCACCAGACATTTTTGGACAAAATCATTTTCTTGTTTGGGTATTCAATCGACTCATAGCTCATCTTATCATCCTCAATCTGGTGGACAAATTGAGATAGTGAACAAATTTCTAGAAGGCTACCTTCGTTGCTTTGTATTTGATAAACAAACACAATGGTTCAAGTGGTTACCCTTGGAGCAATGGTGGTATAACACTTCCTTTCATACTACAACAAAAATGAAACCATTTATGGCACTTTATGGATATCACTCACTGTAATGATCCCAAGCCATTATGCAAGGATCATCACTGTTTTGGTGTCTTTTTAAAACTTTTTCTGAGTGAGGTATTTCGTCAAACACTTTGCTGATCTACCTTTTAGATGTGTTTATATGTGTGTATGCAGCAAATAA
>ML797082.1:231316-248017 GCA_009831015.1 Picea engelmannii
AATATTTATATAAAAGAATATTAATATTCCATTAAAGTTAAGTCAATGTCAAAAGTATTTTATTTTGATTGTATATAGAGTAATAAGGTGTTTTATAGTTTAATATAGGGAAGATGTTGTCACGTAACATAATGTTCTAAGTTATGTAACAACGAAAAATTAAAAAAAAAAAATTACACACATACATATGTACATGACAACTTAAAAAAAATTAAATAAGCGTAAATCCATCTTAAACTCGGATTTATCAAAGATTCGGACAGATCAAATTTCTTAAGGTGTATTTTTTTTTTCATTTAATATGAAGATATTAATACACGACATGAAATTTAACGATACAAAAATTTACACCTTAATAAATTTGATCCCTCTCAATGCTTGAGAGATCTGAGTTTAAGATGGATTTACACTAGTATTTATTAAAATTGAATATTTCAACTTATACATATAATAATTTTTTTAGAAAATCCTTCCATGAAACAAAGTTAAATTATTGAACCATTCAAAGAACCAATCTTAACTGATAACATGGCCAAAATTATTCCAAATCTAAAGATACAACATTGTCTGGAGAACACATTGAAAGTGTGTATAAGAACTCAAGAAAAGCCTTGTAAATTTGATTCTAGCAAGGGGGCTAAAATTGATCACGTGGGGAATCAACAAATCGTATGACCCAACATCGGTGAAAATTATTGGATTGCAAATTTACAGATAGTCATTTGAAGGAAAATGTTTAAGATAAAATAAAACAATATTATTTTTTATAAAGATGTAATAATAATAATCTATTTTTCTAAGATTATGGTTTAGCTAAACACCAAATTGATGTACAAGACTTCCTTATTTATATGCATTTTATTATTATGTATGTATTTTATAGTAAAATAATCTTGTTAATGGTGGTTTTCTAGGTCGTTGAAAGAGTGGTAATGTTATTGATCCATTGGGGATTAAGTCTCTCCAATGACATATTATCTATCCGTTCTCGTGCTTGTACTTATCAAAGTAATTGGGACTAGGTGTGAATCATGGGTGACTTTAGTGGAATAAACATCCAGACTCATGATTTCTTAACCATAATATCTTGAGTGGTTAAATGTTGCAAGATATCTTCACTTCATTGAATATATTGTCATATTAGAAAGGTGTGTGCTTGCCACATTGAGATACAAGAAACATATGTGTGTGTGTGTGTGTGTGTGTGTGTGTGTGTGTGTGTGTGTGTGTGTGTGTGTCCGCACGTGCGTGCACACAAGTCAAACAAATGATTGTTCACTGTCATATACATGATTTAAGCATTTCAGTGAAAAGAATTGGGAAAAGTGAATAATTCAACATTCAATGTTAGTCATGATTTCATATAATTATATTCCATTTCCAACTAATAGAAACAAATATTTGCCATGAGACATTTATCTCCTACTTCGAAAAATGAACAATTGGACAATTTTTTACATTTATAACAATTCAAAATAATGTATAAATTTAAGAATACAAAATTGACAATGGGTCATTCTCTTTGAAATGTGAGATATTGGGAAAATATTCCCCCACCCTAAAGAGGGAGATATTAGGGAAAAGATACCAAAGGAGATATTGGGAAAACATCCCCATCCCATACCTCATGGGGAGATATAGGAAAAAACATAATATGTTGTCTTCAATATTTCCCTCCTCCCGCACCTTCATATACATATAAAAATCCAAAAGTAATAATTAACATTCATCTTTTAAATTAATAACTATTTTAAATAATAATCAACAAATAACTCTTTACATCTATGACTATAAATATGATGTATTTGACAAAAATTCTTAACCTATTTTCTATAATGTATTTATGAAGGATTCTTACCATAATTTCTTTATTATCATTAATGCACTTAATACACATAAAAAAGAAGTGTGAAACCTCCTTATGACCCATGATTGCTATTTATAAATCTAACCATATTCTTATAAAAAAGAAGAAGTGAGAAACCTCCTTATGATCCATGATTGCTATTTATAAATCTAACCATATTCTTATAAAAAAGAAGAAGTGGGAAACCTCCTTATGACCCATGATTGCTATTTATAAATCTAACCATATTCTTATAATTGTAGGCATGACCATGTACGTATATTGCTTATTTACAATATATTTACTTTCACCTCATGATTGTTATTTATAAATCTAACAATATTCTTATAAGTGTAGGCATAACCATGTATATATGGTGCTTATTTACAATATATTTACTTTCACTTTTTGTGTTGTTCCTTTTTCTTAATGAGATTGTTACCACATTTATACATAAAACATATAAATAAAAAAATAATAACATAAATTAATATATAAGTGCACAAATTTACTTATGAAATATCATATTATCTTTACCAAATATCTAAGTTCCTCATAATTTCAAAATCCCCCGAGAAGTGGTTGAGAAGGTGGCCATGCTACATACCCATTATAATCAAATAAGTCATTTCATTTACTTTTCAAGGAGTTTAGAAGATCCTCATCACCGTCGCACTCCATCTAATATGATTTTTATTTTATTTTATGTCCACTCAAGTCAAATTTTAAGTAGTTATTATCACTCTAGTTTGAGGATTGCTTTCACCTCTTCATGATCGTCCCAGTTGCTATCAATCACCAATATTGATGTTTGCAAGAAATTATTCATAAATGATCTATTACAAAATTTTCATCTCACACCTTGTCTCTACGTGTAACTCTAGTTTAGTTTGAGGATTGCTTTCACCTCTACTTGTAACTCTAGTTTAGTTTGAGGATTGCTTTCACTTCTACTTGTCACTCTAGTTTAGTTTGATGATTTCTTTCACCTCTTCATGATTATTTAAGTTGTTATCAATCACCAATATTGATGTTTGGAATAAATTATTTATAAATGATTTATTATAAAATTTTCATCTCACACCTTGTCTATACTCAACAAAGGTATATCATTTTCAAGGTCATGATCACTAGTGGAAAAGGGTTAATTGGTTACAAGACAACCATTAAAATTGATAGGCGTGATCATTTTTTAACATAAAATACAATGTACAATAGCTTTAAAAAAAAGTGATGAGATATCAAAACATTGAATTATTGAGATACAAAATCTAAAGGCATACCAAAATAATTTAATTGATGGATACTAAAATAATGCATTTTTGGTAACCACTTTAATTTTGGTCACTAATAAGCTATTGTAAACAATGTCAATTCATGTATTTGATATGTTATTCTTCCCATGTGATTTAGGTGGTTGAATAAGGTCATTTGAAAAAAAGCTCTTGATATTAGTAGTTTTCAAGCCATTTTTTCTTATTGCATTTTCCAAGGCTTTTCCTTAAAAATTTGGGCACAGTTTCACCCAAGACTTAGGAAGCCATCTCATTTTGCACCGAGTAAAAATTTATGATCTCATCAAGCTTTTTCTTTCCTCGAACATCTCATATTCACCCATCTCAACATTCTCACTCAATCGTAACCATGCTAGGGTTAGAACTTAGGGTTCTTTCATTTTAGGGTATTCTTAGGTTTGTTTGGCATTATTATAAAAGGTAATTTGACTTTTTTTCACATCTCTTCTTAGAGATAAGCTACCAACATTCTAGCCATCTTGTATTGTTATGTAGATTGCAGTGTTTTTCACTATTTGAATCATTAACATAAGCTAGTTTTCACTATAATACTAAGCTTTCAATAATATTTTATTTATGTTCTCTCTGCAATATTGCATTTCTTTCATTTTGTTCTCAATCCAATCCAAATTAATGGTGTCAAATAATCTTCTCTGTGTTGTTTTTTCAGTGCATTTCTCCAACAAGGTTAGAGTATAGGGAGTTGTCCTTCGAACTAACTGAGCCACGAGAAGAATTCCCTCATCAATTCAAACAACCTACCATAGTGGATGAAGTAAATATGATGGATTATGATATCTTATCAAGTTACTAGTCCAAGAATCCATAGAGTTACAAAGGAACAAGATGATGGACCATTTCATCCATATCATTTGAAAATGCCTAATAGTGATAAGGCACCTTAGACAAGTAATCATTTCATAGGAATAAAACCCTTCAAGGTACAAGTTAATTTTTATATCCTTCTATTTTAAAGAAAGATAAACGTAAAAGATTTGGACAAATGGTTAAATATGCTAGAGGGTTATTTCATTTTTCACAAGTTGTCCAAGAACAAGGAAATTACTTTTGAAATCCTAAAGGCCCTTCCTGATGTCAACTATTGGTGGGATACTTATTGTGTTCAACATGCAAGAGATGATTCTAAACTGTATCCCATAGAAACCAAATGGGGTATTTTGTTGATTCCCTCAAGGAGGAGTGATTACCTATTGAAATTATGAATATAAATACATGAGATAAACAACCTTGTGTCAAGGTAAAGATCAGACTATGTTGGAGTACACCGAGAACATATATTTTCAAGGTGAGGAGACATTCTAACAACAATGGAACGTAAGTATGTGCATTCAAATATCAGGGTAACACATGTCATACATTGCATATACAATTGGGTATTACAGACTCTAAGCGGAAGTTGGTCCTAAAATACCACAAATAAGTACATAGGACATCCATAGAAAAATGGATTTTTTGGACATCTTTTCATTAGGAGTTTCTTATCATCATGTCGTCAAGATTGAGTAATTATTTTGGCAAAAGGTAAGAAAGAGTTTGGGGTTTAAAATCAACCATGACACAAGAAGGGTACAGGTGACCATAACTATCAGAACATATTAGGTCAAATCAAAGATAATTATCCTCAAGACAACCATTGAAATCCGCATGAAAATAAGAAGAATGGGAAGTAAAAAAACTATATGCAAGTTTTCCTTCTTATACAAAATTGACACATGTGTTGGGTTCTCTTACCTCAATTAGGAATTCTAGTTGGGTCATCATCAAGCATACTATAGAGCCCAATATTAGGAATTGATATCAAACCAAATTGGAACTCCAAATCATCTTAGTCAATATTCTCACCCAATTCTATTCTTTTATGGAATCATAGTACTCTAAAATATATCTATAAATATAGAGCTATAGAGTGTATCTAAGATTCTTCCCTTCGTAGAGACATATCATAAAGGAAGTATTCCCTTTGTAAAACCTCAAATATTAAATGTAACGACTAGAGGTCACTACAATTAAATGAAAGAATCTAAGCAATTATTCTTGAATAAGAAAACCACCACAAGAAAAGGGATAGTATATGGACATGAGAAAGTGACTCAACCTCACAAATGATAACAAACTTAAGAAATAGAAATCCTTTCTTTTCACTACTATAATGAGAAGATTCTATCTACATTTGTTTAAAACAATCATTAAAAGGAAGAATTACTATAATGGGTGTTTAGGATGAGTTTCACCATCTATTGGCCATACATTTGAATTCCAATTATAACATGATCAAGCACATTGTAGAACCTAATACTAGATTTATTATACCAAACCTAAACCCCAAATCATCTCAAATGATATGCTCACCTTAGTTCCCTTGTTTTATGCAATCATAATACTCCAGAAAAGTACAAAGGCTATAATTCAATTATAATTTTTCACTAGTGAAGTTATTTATGGTTCAAATGTAACTTTGTTCTTATTAGGTACTTAGCTTCTCACTGGGAATACAACCACTTATGAATTTTCATTCATTGTGGTACATATACTCGTTATTTCACTTATAAATGTCCAAGTGACATAAAACAATCTTTTAGATCATTTCCCCCTTTTGGGGATGGGTGAATACTATAAATAATGAACGAATAAAACCCATACTTGCATCGATAACACATGAAGGATCCCATTAGAATGTTTCCCAACTAGATGATATCTAAATTATTAAAATAAAAGGTAGAGGGTTTCAGAAGAGGATTCATAAGTGAAATTTTAATCTTACCTAAGTGACTATGCTTGACAACTACATGTAAAGCATCAAGACCAATCTAATTCTTCTTGACCTCTATGTCATGATGGGTCGATTTTAGAAGATCCTTCAACACCTCCAAGTGCTTGTGGTCTATGGTAACCTTGTAGTAGAATATTTTATAATTTGTCACTTTTAGTTGGATAGACAAAAAAAATATTAAATTTAATTGAAAAGATATGAAAATGAATGATGTTTTACAATGAAGAATTGCCTTGCATTTATATGTTGTATTTATATGTCTTGTGGTGACCACTCATGCAAAGTTATTTCTATATGAATGAACCCTTTAATAATACTTATTAAAGTTGTATGTACATATGTGTGTATGTATGGAAACACACATAATTTTATTTTATATTTATATAAATAACATTACCTCCTTCTTAAGATACTTCATCCCCAAAGTATTGTAAGCATTTTTTAAATAATTAATATCTTAAGCTCTATAATTCATGTATAAATATTTATGAATAATATTTATTTTTATATACATAAAACACCTACACAATATTTTCTCCCATATCCATCACTTCACTCACCAGCCTTTGTCGATCACCAAACACACTCAGAACCTTCTTCACATACTCCAAATCCCCCCTCTTGATAACTAGGTGCAATTTAATATAATTATACATGCTCATCCTCTGCTTCACATATTGTTTCTTGCACCTTGCTTCCATTTTCTTCCTAGAATTTGATTATCCCTCTCTTACCACCTTAACCCCATTAATGGTTCCAAGACCTCTCTCAAGACCTCTCTCCTAGCATTGAAAACCTAATACAATCCAATTCATATATTGAACTATTATAGTTATATAATAACTTATACTATATAAATTATTTTAAATATACCTAGATATATTATAGTATAATTAATTATATATAACCACACATATGTATTATATTATATAGAGCTATGTACAATTGGGGAGAAATAAATGATGTTGTTTATTGGTGTGATTGAGAGATAGAAGTATTGATAATTTATCTAGAAAAGTTGAAAATACAATCATATTGAAACATGTGTAGCTACTTCGTTATAACTCAACCTCCTACTAAGCTAGAATTTCGATCAAATATATGGAGCTAGAGATGAATAATTGGTAGTGTGGAATTTTTTTGATGTGCTTAATGGTACTTTTAAGCACATTGTGTGCTTCCTCCTTGCAATCAAAGGTTCCAATCCAAAGGAGGGTAAGGTATTCATAATACCTTCGTAGACTAAGCACTAAAATTGTTGTGTGGTTCCTTGTCCCACTAACAAAGGGGTATTGACATACATCAATTAGGTGATGTTGAATTATATGGTGTAGGTACAACATTGATTGAAGAAAAAATGCACAACTCAACCATTGGATTCAAGTATCATTAGTCGAATTTAGATAAAATATAATTTGAGAAACAATATATGTTTTTAGCCATGTTTGTTGGAAGATATGTGGGATAGGAGTTGCAACTCATGAAGCAAATGATTATATCATAATTAGGTATAATGTTGTGAAGCATGGCTAACACATTGCAAAAATGAATTCAACACGAAAATTCCTAATTAACATGATAAAGCATGCTAAAATGATTATACTATTAGAACTAAATTACATACAAGTAATAAATACGACTAATTAATATTCACGTAGTCATTGACTAGTATTTATATTCACATAGTCGAAGTTGCACAAATTTGATAGTATTTAGCTTATAACAATTGTCGTGACTAGATTTTTGATCTCGTAGTCACAAATTATCTGATTTGTACTTATGAGTATTAGAAATCTAGGTTTTTTTAAATCAATGGTGGCATCACATTTCATGTATTTTGAAAAGAAACAAAAGTCGTCAAATCCAAGGATTGTCATCCTTGTTGTGCAAAATCTTGTTGGATTGGTTATTAATGGGATCCATGTGTTTAGGGTAAAACCATTAAAGGGATCCCATGTTTTTCTATTTTTCCTAATACCACATGAAAATTCCAAATTAATGAATATGGATCATACCCATGAGATGCCTATCATATATTGAAGTGATAAACATAGAAAACAATGATACAAGTGTCCTTACCCAAGATCATTTAGAATAGCAATGTCTTTTCATGCATATTTCCATTGCATGAACAAGAACTAAGCATGAGAAGAAAAATTGTTATACTTGGTCTACTAATCTAGAAGAATTTTGAGGTCCTCTTTCACCCCACAAGGGAGTGCAGTCCCCATATGGAGCCAACTATTAGCCCCCGAAAATGCATAGCTAATTTTTGGGGCTACTTATGAAAAATTTGTTGGTGATGATATCAAAGAGAAAACACATAAGCCTTATTGTAAAACAATTTTAAGTGTCATTTTTATCTCAGCCTATGTAAGGTACCAGATGTAATATAATATGCAAAAATAGGAATATTCAGCAGATATCAATGGAACAAAAAAATATTGAGAAGAGAAACACCATAAATGATACCTTTATTCAAAGAAAGCAATGCTCACTTTCCTCTTCAAGGGGAAAACCTACAACAAAGAAAATCTCTATTACAACAATTCTCAAGACAAAGCTTCCTCATGCCTTCTACTCTTATTTATACTAATTATATCTTCTAAAGAACATTCTAGAGGAAGATCTTTCTAGAAGCGGAAGCTTCTATTAGGTATTCTTACATTAACTTGTTCATATTTATTAAATAGGCCTTATTAACTAATGTCGGCCTTTATTACATGGAAAATATATTATTCTACCTACATGAGGGGTTAGAGAGGTTAGGTCCCTAACATGCTCTCCCCCTTGAAGAACAACCTTGTCCTCAAGGATTGAGATGAGGAAATTATTGCAAAATGGTGGTTGGATCCCATGTGGCATCTTCTAGAGTTGTATATTTCCAATGGACTAACACTTCCTTGATGATGCACTGATGAAGACGACACTCTTGCTGGTCCAAGACTACTTTTGGATGCAACCAAATGGATCCTTCTTCATACAACTCAGGGAGACTAGTTTGCGTGTGGCACTTATTTCCAATCACTTTCTTTAAGCAGGAGACATGAAAAATATGATGAATATTAGGATGACTTGGTAGAGCTAACTGATAGGCCACATGCCCCACTCGCTTGACAATTGTATAAGGACCATAAAATTTGGGAGAAATTTTCAAACAATGTTCAACTTTGAGTGAAGTCTTCTTATAGGTTTGAAGATGAAGAAACAATTGGTTCCCTTCAACAAATTGGTGTTATGAAATAACTTGATTGGCTTGTTGCTTCATGCAATTTTGAGCCATGAACTAATTTTATTTGAGGGTACGGAGAATGGCCTTGCATACTGTCACATTTTTTCCAACCTCCTGAACCTTTGAGCCATCTAGCATGTATGAGAGAATTGACAGTGGCTTTTGGCCATAGAATGCTTAAAAACGCGTCATGCAAGTAGTTGTATGGTAAGATGTGTTGTACCACCATTAAACTAGTGGTAGCCACTGAGCCCACTGATTTTGTCAGTTTGATGTAAAATACCACAAATATGTTTCCAAACATTTGTTGAAAACTTTATTTTGGCCATCAGTTTGGGGATGATAGGGGATGCTGAGATGAAATTGGGTTCCCTGGATCCTGAACAATTCTTGCCAAAAATTGTTGGTGAAAGTTGGATCTATGTCAGAGATAATAGAATAAGACATGCCATGAAGTTTGAAGATATTATCCATGAAAATTTGAACCACTGTGGATGTAGTGAATGAGTGTTGAAGGGCACATAAATAAGAATATTTGGAAAGACGATCAACTACCACCATGAAAAATAACTTATTACTCGATTTAGGTAAGACAACAATGAAATCCATATAAATATCCCTCTAAATAGTAGGGGGAATTGGAAGTGGTTGGATTGTGTCTAGATATTTGACTATTTCTCCCTTGTTGCATTGACAAACATCACATTCAACCAAAAAGGGCCAGATGTTCTGTTTCATACCATCCTAGAAAAATGAACGTTTGACCCTTTCATAGGTTTTGGTGAACCCTGAATGCCCAGTTGTGGGTGAAGCATGAAGCTTAGAAAGCATATTGGATTTAATTTGGGACTATTTTCTTAAATACAGACAACCTTTGTAGAGAAGCTCATCATTGTTCCAAGAGTACCATGGAGAAACTAGAGAATGGTCTTGTAATTGTTGGATCAGGAGAGAAATTTTGGGGTCTTGCAGCCATTCATGGCGAACAAATTGGATCCAATCTGGTACAATGAAGGAGAGGGAAAAGAGGGACCCTTCTTCTTCATACTTTCTGGAAAGAGCGTTAGCCACCACATTTTCTATACCCTTCTTGTAAATGATCTCATAATTATATCCAAATATATTTTTCACACATTTTGATTGCTTCGGGGATGAAATTCGTTGTTCCAGAAAATACTTGAGGCTCTGGTGATCAGTTTTAATCTGGAAAGTTTTCCCCAAGGGATAAGGATGCCAAATATCCATGACATGAAGAATAGCCAAC
Organism: Picea engelmannii; assembly: GCA_009831015.1. Taxonomy (NCBI): domain Eukaryota; kingdom Viridiplantae; phylum Streptophyta; class Pinopsida; order Pinales; family Pinaceae; genus Picea; species Picea engelmannii. The sequence continues at coordinate 241,745 of ML797082.1, forward strand.
ATTTCCTTTTCATAGATTTATTGGCCCAAATGTCTCTTCGAAATTTGTTTTCTAGTGAAGGTCAAAGGTCTTCCATCTTGCATGAGGACTACCCCAATTCCTTTCCCTGAAGCATCACATTCTAGGACAAAAGTCTTAGTGAATTCTGGAACTGCCATCATGGGATTCATGCACATAGCCTCTTTCAAGGCATGGAAGGATTGATCAACTGCAGGAGTCCAAGTGAAAGCATTCTTTTCAAGTAGAGTAGTGAGAGGTGATGCAATTTTTCCATAATTATGAAAAAACTTGCAATAATATCCCATTAAACCAATAAAACCACACAAGATCTTAAGAGTTTTAGGGCTAGGCCAATCCTGCATAGCTTCAATTTTCTTAGGATCCACCCTTACACCATCCTTGCAGAAAATATGACCCATGTACTCCACTTCTGAGGATCGAAAGGCACATTTAGATTGTTTGAGGAAAAGTTAGTGTTGAGAGATTAGATGGAGAACTTGTTCCACATGGGAGATATGGGCTATCCAAGTTTTACTATAGATGAGAATATCCTCAAATAAAACTAAGACAAAATGACGGAAGACATGATTCATGAGACTTTGGAAAGTGGAGGGGGAATTACATAGGCCAAATGGCATGGCCAAGAACTCATACTGACCCACATGAGTTCTAAATGAAGTCTTGGGAATGTATTCTTCTTTCATACATATCTTGTGGTAGCTAGAATGGAGATAAAATTTAGTAAAGTATTGATCACTTCTCAATTCATCCAAGAGATCATCAATAAAATAGAATGGGGAATTTTTCTTTGATGGCAAGTTTGTTGAGGGCATGAAAGTTTGGACACATGCACCAAGTGCCTTCTTTCTTGAGGACCATGACCACACGAGAAGAATAGGGGCTAGTACTTGGACGAATAACATCCCCGTTGAGAAATTCTTGAACAATTTTATAAATTTCATTTTTTTGGGAAAAAGGATAACGATAAGGGAGAACATTGGGAGGAAGACTGCCTAGGACAAGAGGAATGGAATGATCATGAACACCACAGGAAGGGGGAATTCCTTGGGGAGTGGAAAAAATGATTTGGTGTTTGGATATGATAGATTGGAGGTCAGAATGAACAGAGGGTGTCTCAACTGTTTGAATGGAATGGAGTTGGGAAATAATTCCCGAATGACCTTTTCTGGGAAGATATTCCATTCAATGGGCATTGATGATCTTAGGGGAGCCTGCTTTGATTCCTTGGAGTTGATATTATTTTGCCTCCAATTGGAATTGCATGGTTAATTATTTAAAATCCATGAGAATTGGACCCAGAGTGTGTAACCATTCAACACCAAGAACAATGTCACTACCTCCCATGTGATAGAAAACATATGATATTTCAGATGGTATTGACCAATTTTTAGGTGCACATTTTCATAACGCCCACCACATTTCATGGAACCACCATTGGAAATCATGATTTGAAAATTGTTGACGACACAAATATAGAAATTGATTTCTTGGGAAATTCAGTGATGAATAAAATTATGGGTGCTGCTAGTTTCAACAAGGATGATGACTTTTCTGTGCTTAATGTAACCAATGATCTTGAGGGTTTGGGGAGAAGAGAAGCTAGTGAGGGCATGCAACAAAATCAATGATTCAAATTCTGGTGGGTCAAAGGGCGGAGTAGTATCATCTCTTGGGGGTATTTCTTCCACGGGGGTGGGGGACTTCATCCTCCCCTTCAACAACATCCTCATAAATGTCCATAAAATATTATGTTCCTTACACTTGTGACGAGGAAAATATTTTTCATCACAATTATAACAAATACCCTTGAGTTGGCATTCATCCATTTCTTCCTGAGTTGATTTTTGGATCTTGAGAGGGGTGGCAGGAGGGGTAGGATTGGTAGGGAGAGGGTGAGGAATAAAAAAGGGTTTTCTGTTCTAGTAAAAAAACAACTTGTTGTGCTTYTTTGGTGTGTTTAKTAGCTTCCAACCAAGTATGGGGGTGATCCATGATGACCTAGGATCATATTTCATCCTTTAGGCAACTAATAAAACATTCTTTGAAGAAGGCATATGTCATGCCTTTTGCTCTAAAATCCAAGTGCTCAAAGGCGGTGAYGACGTCTTCCATTGTGCCAATATGTTTCAACTTGGTCAAATGGCCTAAATAGTGGGTGTCGGTGTCAAAGCATTCATAAAGCTCAAAAATAGATTGGGTCCAAGCAACATACCCTTGACATGCCTTTTTACACCATTTCCACCATTTCCATCATTCAAGATCCATATAAAGAACAACATAAGAAAGTTTGGCCAACTCATCAATAATGCCATGCAAAGAAAAATGATTCTCCATTTGGGTGACCCATCTCGTGGGATCAGAGCCATCAAATTTATTGACCTCAACTCGGGGAAGATGGGGGACACGATGAGAGGTGCTAGAATGAAAGGCCATAGTATGAGAGGAGTCAACACCATAAACTTGGGAGGGTTGTTTATGGAAGGGGGAGTCCTATGATCGTTTTAGAAACGGTTGGAGAGTGGAAGTGAGAGTGTCAAGCTTTCCCTCTAATTGGTAAAATCAGATGTTAACTTTGGAAAATCGACCATCAACTCTAGACAATTTGGAACGTACTTGGTCCTCAATATGGTCAAACTAGGCCTTTTTCTGTCTGATTTCGGCTTGCATGTCTTGGGTGCGAGTGTTGTCCATGTGGAAAGTGGGGGTGTCTGGAATGGGGAGTGGGTCCACTGAAAAAAAAAAGAATAGGTGATATATATCACTATGATCAATGAAACAAAGGAAATCGAAGGGGGGAGGTGTAAAATAATGGTGTCAAGAAGGATGGGTGGGACCATAGGAAAAAATGCTTATAAGCAATACATACCATAACAATTAGGGAGAAAAGGGGAGTCCAATGGGATGGGTCTCAAATAAGACTGTCGGGAAGGGGTCAAGTCCAAAAAAAATCAGGCTTAAAAATGATAGGTACCACTATGATTAGGGTGAAGAGAGGAATCCTATGGGATAGGTCCCAAAAAGGGATTAAGAGGGACCACTATACTCATTTGTTTTGTGGAGTTATACTCCGGCCTGAATAATATTGCAATGTCAAAATTCCCAAACTCTTAATAGAAAAAAATGTGTAGTAATTTCACAACCATAATGTAGGAGGCAAGGTTGCACATAAATAGATCTTGTTTGTTCCTTTTCTATTCTATTTCTGTCCAAGGGTTAGGGTTTTCAGGGTTCCTATAGACAAGGGTTTTCCCTGTGCTATATCTCTTTGATATACGTGTGGGGTCGAACAGTAGTAATCGACCCAATATCTCAGGGCACCAACTAAGAAGGCTATATCGTAACCTTAGCCATACTACCTGATTACCTAGGTACTAGAGAGTATCTTCCTGAGTGTTGTTCTCTGTGGCACTATAACAGTCAAGTGGTCGATCGATTTTTCTATGGATGTTTTCAAGATACCTAAGGGGGATCCCGACATATCAGAGGTACTTGGAAGAGAAAGTCTTTATACATGTGTTGTCTAATGCGCTACCTCTCGAAGGGGTACCATCAGGGGTTACAAGGGTGTCTAACAATGTGATATTAAAAACCTCTTGTATTTTCTACGTGTATGCTTCCCCAACCACAAATTTATGCATTGAACGACAAATCATTGTAGTTTAAAGACACCAGAACATGTCTCTACCCTGAAAAAAATTAACCCACAATTCCTGCCAAGGAAAGTGCTCTGATACCACTTGTAAGGTACTGGATGTAATATAATATGTAGAAATAGGAATATTTAGCAGATATCAATGGAACAACAAAATATTGAGAAGAACAACACAAAAAATGATACCTTTATTCAAAGAAAGCAATGTTCACTTGCCTCTTCAAGGGGGAAAACTCCAATAGAGACGAGATCTATTACAATAATTCTAAAGACAAAGATTCATCATTCCTTCTACTCTTATTTATACTAATTCCATCTTCTAAAGAACATTCTAGAGGAATATCTTTCTAGAAGCGAAAGCTTCTATTTGGTCTTCTTACATTGACTTGTTCATATTTATTAAATAGGCCTTATTAACTAATGTCAGCCTTTATTACATGGAAAATATATTATTCTTCTAATCCAGGTGGATATCGGTGGCCACCCACCTCTTTCAATTGGCTCACATATAGTTTTCATCTTGGCCGTTTTTTTCTAGCTTTTCAGGTCCTAAAATTTCGAGGTCGTTTCAAGTCCCTAAAAATTAACGTCTTTTAGGATCGCTACAGTCACATTGTAGATGAAATCAGAGTGTGAAGAAAAATGTGTTCCTCAAATAGACCTTTCCAATGGGTTATCGTGCACCTAAAACAAAGATTGTATGCAAAATTTACGACCTCGGAAAGTTGATGTACTAACTTACCCCATCGGAGCCCAAATGACTTTTGACACTTCATCTTTTAGGGTTAGGTTTTTGGATGTCTAGGGTTTTCTGATTACTTATTTATGATAGAAAGGCCTAGAGTCCTCATTGTAATGTGCTCAATCGAATGCATGTAGTTGCCACATCTCTTCTTAGAGATTAGCTACTCCCATTCGAGCAAGATTATTTCATTCTGCATTTTACAGTTTCAGATGATTTCTTTATTGAATAGAAGTTAAGTTTCACTGTATCTCTATTAATTTTCTCTGTATATCTATGTTAATGTTATAGATCTGTTTTCATTTTGTTCTACTCATAAATATGGATCAGTGGTATCATATTAGTCTGCTCTTCATTTGTTTCTTTGTGCATGTCCCCAACGAGGTCAGGGTATAAGCAGTTGGGACTCGAACCAGTTGAGCCTTTGCAAGATCATCCTCGATGAACCTGAAGACCACCCATGGGGGAAGAAAAGAGAGATGATGGGGTAGGAGATCCCTTTAAATCGTTGCTTGAGGAATCCCTCATGCGACAGTTGAACGAGATGATGGATAATTTTTCACAAATCCTTTGATGACTGCCAACATGCGACACATATTGCTCAAGTGGAGGCCCCAACCTCTTCAAGGTACAGATAAATTTTGATATTCCCATATTTGAAGTTCAAATAGATGCAGGTGTTGTAGACAAATGGTTAAACCTTCTAGAAGGGTATTTTTCTGTCCATAAATTTTCCGATAGAGAAAATATTACATTTGCACTCCTTAAGGTTGTCCCCCATGTCAAAGATTGGTGGGAGACTTTCTGTAATCTCACCCACTTGGGGTTATTTTAGGGATTCTATTAAGGAGCAATAATACCCTATTGGAATTTATGATGACTTATATACAAGATGGACCGCACTACGACAAGAAAGTGACCAAACAGTGCCAGAGTTCACCAATGTCTTCCATACCTTGCACACCAAGTTGGGTATCAAAGAATCTGAGCGACATATGGTGCTCAAGTACTGCAGTGGCCTACATAGATACATATAGACAATAATGGAGTTTCTGTACATCTCGTCCTTGGGCGTGGCCTATTGATACGCTTTCCAAATCAAGCAGAAGCTTAAACAAAAGACGCAACAATTTGGGTCTGTGAACCCCTCACAATAGAAGCATGGAAAAGGCATCCTGAACCCGTGGAATAAAGGGAAGAGAAAGGATGGATAGCCTAAGGAAAACCAGTCTAAGCCACAGACAAATAAGGACAATGGGAAGAGAAAGAGAGACACTAGAAAGTGATGCAAGTTCTGTAAGACCCCCTGGCATAACACTGTTGAATACCGCTCAAAGCAGTCATTCATGGATGAAGTGAAATCCTCTAAATCAGAGTGGGATCTGACTTTGAGTCAAAACCAGAAAATGGAGACAAATCACTGAAGCATAACCCAATGCCATTGTTTCTACCACCAAGGTCTAGCCTGGTGAACCTAATGAACCAGAGGAAGGTGAGCACCTATTTCATTCACAAATGTAGGTGAAGGGTACTCCATTGCACTTCATTGTTTATAGCGATATCCAAAAGAACCTCATCTCATTGGAGGTCATCAATCGGTTGGCTTTGCCAACAAAACCACACCCACAACTGTACACCATATTATGGCTCCCCCAACGGAGAAATCTCAGTGTCAACCAACAATGTCTCCTGCCCTATGACATTAAGCCCTTCAAAGATGAGGTATTGTGTGATGTATTCCCCCTTGAAGTTTGTGATGTTATTTTGGGAAAACCTTATTTATGGAAACATCATTGTTGGGACTCAGACATGTCGTATTTTCATCCACCTTTCCCTTCACTATTCCTTACATTTCATC
>ML797083.1:6903-29666 GCA_009831015.1 Picea engelmannii
CCCTTATGTATTCTAGTATGTTCACCCCTTATGTATTCTAGTACGTGAGTGGGATGTGTGATATGGGAGGATATCACCACTATTATTTGGTTCTATGTGATATCTCAGAATAGTGGAGGAGAAGAGCAACTACTAGACTAACCTAGATGATCCTATCACCTTTGATCCCATTATATACATCTCGACCTTTCCCCTAGATGGATGATGAATTGGTGTAGATAATCAATTTGTTATTTATAGTGTATCATGTTATAGTTTATTAAATATATGGAGGAATTATTATGACATTTATCTTGAGATAAAATTGTTAGTGGCCTTAAGAAATGTTAATTAGTTATATATAATGAAACATGTTACATTGGATTAAATACATGGAGGAATTATTGTGAAATTTCTCTCAAGTGAAAATTGTGAAAATTATTGTTGTTTTTTAATAGTAACTGTTATCATTGTATTAGACAAGTCTATGGCCTAGTTGTACAACATTGTAATACAATCCAAAAGGAGGACTGAAGTCTTAACAAAAAAACACTGCTCTAAAAAATAAAAAAAATCCCTACCATCATCTATCTTGACAACTAACTATAGAGCAAGACAATTGTATTGTTGGACAAGATGTCCCATAAGAAATACAAATATTCAAAACATTACATATACAATATTTTTGAAAAGTAGGCCCATGCAGGGTGTCTTCCATCATTTGAGCTCCATGATTAAGGTCATAAGAGCACATGTCCTTTTCCTCTTCCTTCTTCTTCTCTTCCTTGCAGTCCCTTCTAACATGCTCTACATTGCATAGTTCCAACATTGTTCCTTGGAATTTCTAGGAGACTTATGTCTCCCATGGAATTCAGATCTGTGCTTTTCTCTCTTCTTTTCTTTCTCCTTCGATCTTCCACAAAAAATCAATGCCTGATTGGTGGATTCAGAAGATTTCTGCTTCACCTCCTTTGAGAGTAAAGAAACCATGACCTCATCAAGCACCAATGTCCTTACAATGCTTCCAATAGCCATTACTAGGTTGTTCCATGAATTTGGCAAAGAACACAAAAGGGTCACATAACAATCCTCCTCATCCATACTCACTCCAACTGAGATTAACTGGGTCACAATAGTATTAAACACATTTAGGTACTTGACTATAGAATAACCATCACCCATTCCCAAGGAAAACAACTTTTTCCATATAAAATTTTTATTAACCAAGGATTTAGCCTGATACAAATCCCCCAACTTCTTCTAGAGAGATGATGCTATTTTTTCTTCAAAAACGTTCATTAATACCGAATCATAATAAATCTTGACAATGATTCTTGCCTTTCTCTCCAACACCATCCACTTTTCATCTTTCATACCAACATGTTTGGTTTTAGATATCACAACTCATATATATCAATCTACGAAAAGATCCCCCATCTTGAGCCTCCACAACTCAAAGTTAGTGCCATTAAACTTCTCCATTTCTAATCTAGATGTGCTTTCCATTTCCTTGCAACGAGATTTCCTTCTGCACAAGCTCTCACTCAAACCAAGATTAGATCAAAAAATCTTTTCCCTAGCACCTTGGATATGAGGTGATCAGGTTTTGATACCAAATTAAAGTAAGAAGATGTGTGAAATACACTTCCTACACTAATCCATGAGAGAAGAATGTGCAAAAACTTAGAACAAAACAATTGCAAACAAAATAAATAAACAACAAACCATTAACAACACAATTTCCTGGGGAAAACCATTTCGGGAGAAGAACCCCACACTCTAAAGCACACTCAATTTATTATTCAACAAGTAAATGATTACAATACAAAGTTTCTATGCTCTCAAAAAGAGTGTTCAACATTAGCATAAGGATTCTGGAGAAATTTCGACAACATAATAGTTAGTTAAGACTTACACTCTATTTTCCTCCAACTCTAGCAGTGAATAAATAAACATAACAAAATCATAAATCATTTATAGTTTTTCAATTCTACATGTTGGAAACCACCAACAAGTAATTGGCTAACTATTGCTGCTTAGCATTCATTGCTTGCTAGTGTTATGGATTTATTCCCTGCCACTGCTGTGCATTTATTCCATGTTACTACTCAACAATCATTACCTGCTCCACTACATGACTGCAAGGTGTATGGCACACCTATCCCAACATGATTTCCATTAGTGTTACATAGATATTTTGGATTGAGATTTGGACCACTGCTAGAAAGTAACATACTAAATACATTTTTTTGATGACTTTGAAGAGGGTTGAAGCATCACAAAGATATACAAAGGGTTTGAACCAATGACCAAATGTGAACTAAACCCCACATTAACCCAATGGGGACATACTAAATTCATTTTTATCATATCACTCTCCAAAAATCTAAGATTCCAGGCTGTTCTTGGGTTTCCATAAACATTTCCTAATCTGATTTGTTCTTGTACATATACTGATAACAATAACAAAGGAGCATGTTGTCTTTACAATAATGTTTCGACCACCATTATAGGGAATATTGAATTGTTAATGAGTTTTCATGGAACAATAATGAGGACTTTTATGAGGTATTCCAACCCCAACATGCATACCCACCCTTAGGCATATATGAATCCAATATTTCCTTTAAATAACATTCTTCTCATTGGTATGGATTGTGTCATGAGTACTCACTCCTTTATGAAGGTACCCGTGAGGAAGAACATTTCTTTGATTCAAGTGCGAAGCTTTGTGGTACTTTGCAACTATATGCCATAGTTGTGAGTGCGACAAATTTAAGGAAGTGGACGTTAAAATGATTAAAATTTCAATTATTTTTGTGAAGCTTGGAATACTTATACAATGTGTTTGGACCCACAACATCATATATACATTATTTACATTGGACCTACAACATCATATATACATTATTTATGTTTTATTAAGAAAATAATAATGTAATAATCGATATTATAATATATGTTTCCAATATTATTTATATTATTAATATTAATTATAGACATGTATAAATTTTTTTGTGTTTAAAATATTTGATGTTAAATTTTATAATTTTATTTTGTAGTTTTTTATTTTTATTTTTAAAGTTATAGTTTTCAACATTAAAAGTTAAATGTAATTTTTTTTCTTTATCAGTGCATGTTGAAGGAGTAGAGGGATTATAGTGATCGATAATTCGTTGAATTCATATTAATATGTCCTTTGACTATAAATTTTTGCATCATTTCTATTGTTCGAACTAGAGAACTAGAAGCATTATTTTTTATAAAATAAAAAAAATCTTATATGTCATCATCTCATTGGAGAATAGATTCAAAGTCTTATTGCCAACTTCGGTATTCCCAATGTTAAAAATGTTTAGATATCCAAAGTTTTGAGCATTGACGCTCTTTTCAATTTTTTATTTTATTGAAATGTTTACATACCGAAAGTTTTGAGCATGGACACACTTTTTTAATTTTTATTATTATTTCTATTTTTATTGAAATGTTTACATACCGAAAGTTTTGAGCATTGACACTCTTTTTGAGGTACTTGAATAGGCCTGGAAGCTTAAATGTTTACATAGCACGAGACCCTTAAACGTGCCTGCCAACCTTAAATGTTTACTTAAATAGGCCTGTCACAATTCATTTTTCCTTGAATTTTTCCATACAATGTTGCAGTGAACTTGGATAATGTTGTTGTCCACCGCCACTCGCATAGGCATTATATGTTTCATACTTCTTCTATGCTTACAATGCAATTTAGTCATCATTGAAGATACATATATTCTTTACTGGTTCACTGGTTGCTACTTGTTCCCTAGTTTGTTGGTTCACTAGTTGCTACTTGTTTGCTGGTTTGTTGGTTCGTCGGTTGTTGCTTGTTCATTGGTTCGTTGGTTCGTCGGTTGTTGCTTGTTGTTGTTTGGTTCAACTTTGCAAGGTTGAGGTCCTGCACCTGCAGTTGGACCTGTTGGTGCTTGCTCACTGGTTTGTTGCTTACTTCTTGCTTTTGTTTGCTTCAACTTTGCAAGGTTGGAGTCCTACACCCGCAGTTGGAGCTGTTTTTTCACTTTGTAGGGTTCAAGCCCTGCAGCTGCAAGTAGACCCGTGATTCTGTCGTTCATCGTTGACGAGTAAGTTTCAATACCATAGTTTCATTTGTATTCGTTATTTGTTGTTCACTATTTACGATTTGCAAGTAAGAATGTTTAAGTATTTATTCATATGTTTCATCATTGACGAGTAAGTAAGAATGGTCATCTCACTGGTTCGTTGGTTGTTGCTTCTTGTTGTTTAGTTCAATTTTGCAGGGTTGAGGTCATGCACCTGTAGTTGGACCTGTTCGTGCTTTCTCACTGGTTTGTTGCTTGCTTCTTGCTTTTGTTTGCTTCAACTTTGCAAGGTTTGGGTCCTGCACTGACAGTTGGAGCTGTTTTTTGCACTTTGCAGGGTTGAAGTCCCGCACCTGCAATTGGGCCTGCGATTCTATCATTCATCATTGATGAGCAAGTTTCAATACCATAGCTTCCTTTGTATTCGTTGTTTACTTTTTACTGTTTGCAATTTGCAAGTAAGAATGTTTAAGTATTTATTCATCATTCTTATCCTGCAGACTTTCCATAGAGGTTGGCATATCTTTTCCTCCTGCTCTTTAATTTTCCTCCAATTTTTTTCCCAAACTCTGTATTATTTACATGCCAATTTCATCTATAGAACTCCAGATACCATTTTTTCTAGCATTACAAATCCCGATCCTTTTTCGTATGTGACAAAGTGGAAATCTAACGCTTCAATTGAATAAGGAAATTCTTTAGCCTTCCCACCTTGACCTCGATGATATTCTTGCCTTGCCCAGGACTGAGTACCTACCTATCCCCTACGGGAATCAGACCCGTGTCTTTCACATGAAAAGACGATGTCAAGCTTGTTTCCTTTCCAGGATGTTCTTGTAGAAGAAAAATGAAGGTAGGTGTAGAAGGGATGGGTATGGTACAACGATAACCAAGCTACAACAAAATTGCACACCATTGCCTGGAACTATCCATCTTTGTCGGTGACATATTTTAGTAAGTTATAAAGAAAAAAGTTCCGAGACTTGGAATGAAAATCCTGGGTAGTTCTAGGACCTGTTATTGCACTTTGCAGTGTTTAAATCCTGCACTCGCAATTGGACCTACGATTTTTTCGTTCATCATTGACGAGTAGGTTTCAATACCATAGTTTTGTTCGTATTCGTTATTTACTGTTTACTATTTGCAATTTTCAAATAAGAATGTTTAGGTATTTATTCATCACTCCTATGTTGTAGACTTTTCATAGAGGTTGGCATATCTTTCCTTCCTGCTCTTAAATTTTGCTCCAACTTTTTCTCCTAACTCTGAACCATATGTATGCCAATATTGTGTGCTCAACTCCAGCTGTTATTTTCTCTCACATTAAAAATCCCGGTCCTTTACCTTATGTGACGAAGTGGAGATCTAACACCTCAATTGAATAAGGAAATTCTTTAGCCTTCCCACCATTCCCTTGATGCTATTCCCACCTTGCCCAGGAATGAGTACCTACATGCCTTTGCAAACTTTTCTTGTAGAAGAAAAATATGTTGAGATGGTGCTAGCAAGAGTAGTTTTCCGTGGATTGAAAATTGCAATATTCAATCTCTATGCCGCTCTGCGTGCAACATTGCCAACATAATGAATGTTTTTTCAAATGCATTACACCATTTACATCTGAATGAAACCATTATCATTCTAGGAGACTTTAGTGTGACATGCTACAAAATAGTGCCATAACAAAAGAATTGGAAAACTACATGTGCAATTACAATTTCCGCTTTCTTTTGGCTAAGATAAAGCATGTACAAAATGCATTTATTGACCATGTATGGTCAAGTGTGCCCATATCAGAATATGCCCTCTTTAGCTTATATACAAACTGGTCTGACCATGATGCAATTTGTCTTGTACTTGAATTATGAAATATACATCAAACATATTACAAAATCATATTTCCATGTCTCAAAGCATATATCGATACTTTGTTGCACAAAACCAAATCATTCAGCTAGGATCATCCAACTTCTTAATATTTTCTGGCTTATAATATATTTTGGCCAGGAAAAATTCTATATAACCACAATCACGGATAAAGAAACACAAATGTTCATGCTTCTAACTCTATCTTTTATTTTATTCCTTTGATTCTCATTTACTGTGTGTACATATTAATTTTTTTCCCTTACATACCAACTTACATTCATGTTCATTGTATTTTGTGCATTCCCACATTGAAACAAACAGAATAACTAGAGAAGATGAAGGACTCTTAACCACAAATGTAGAAGAGGAGATACAAAAGTGCATGCTTCTACTCTTATTTCATATTCCATTGTTTTGTATTTCATTTATTGTCTACATATTTATTCTACTACTTTGCACCTAATTTATTTTATGTAGATACTACATATCTTCCTACTTAACTTATCTTCATGTCAACTGTATTTTTTGTGCTGCTACATTGAAATAATAAGAACTATATTTATTTTTTTACATGTCTTTCTACATACCAACTTACCTTCATATCCATTGTATTTTTTGCATTGCTACATTGAAAGAAACATATTAGTTGGACAAGAGGATGAAATCTTATATGCCACAACAGAGGAAGTTGAAGTACAATCTTCAAAAAGGTATACCAATTGTGATAGTAAATCAAACACACAAAACAAGTAGGTGGATAAAATATTGGACTAGAAAATGATGATTTTGAAACAATGGGCCTTTGTTCAGACTTCTTGCTTCCTAAAATTTCCCGCCCCTTTTCTATTTTCCCACTCTCTATTATTCCATTTTTTTCCCTCTTCTATACTTAATCAAATTCCCCTTTCTTTTTCCCCTCTACTTTCCCTTTTTAGTTACTTTACTTAGTCATCTTTTCTGAAAATGTCTAGGTCCGTGGGTTGCTAGACTCATGGGTTCACATTTCTACTCATGCTTCTATATCACGAGTCCGACCAACCACTTCCTCATTCCATACTTAGCCACTTTTTGGATCATGGGTTCCTAGGCTGACGAGCTCAAAATTGTGCTTCTATTGTTCCATGTCCTGCAAACAACACTCAGAGTTCCATGATATACAAATTGACAACCAGACTCCCGGAATGGCGGGCTCAAGATTGCGCTTCTATTCTTCTGTGACCTACAAACAAATTTCGGAGTTCCGCGATATACATATTGACCACCAGAATCCCCCATCATGCCCTGTTCCATGTTACACATTTTTTCATTCAATATTTCCGAGACATGCAATTTGACCATCGGGTCCTCACGTTTCTTGAGTATCCCTTGACACCCTATTTCATACTCCATCCCTTTCGAGCCTGTATATGACATCCAAAACAATTATTAACAATATACAATGCATATTCTTATTTATTCATTCTGATGTTCATGTACACATGCTTGCATCAGAAAAAGTTGGATGAGTGACATGGGCATGAGTAGTCAATCATCGCAAACATCAACAGAACGACAAGGCCAAAGGTAAATATTCATACATTGTGCTCTTGCTATGTTTACCAAACAAATATCATGAGTTATTTATTCATCTATGCCATGATAAATATGTTGATGTCATCTGCAACAGATGCTTTGCAGTTCACAAGAAGTATCGATGAGCGCAAGTGAAACACCTAACATAATGTATGCTCCATAGACTAAGAGGTATGGCTACAAAACTATGGCCTGCATACTTCATCCAAATTGTGCATCTACTTGTACATTTATGCCAAAAAAAAGAAAACAAAAAAAATGATATAGACTGCCATTTACATTACTTTTTATGTTCAAAAAATGTCACCAGGTCTAAACTTATAACACCCAATATAATCTCGATAGAAGTCTTGAACAACCGTCAAACTGGAAAAGTGTTCGTCGGGGACATAATGGTCGTGTATACCACCTACTTAGAAAATGAAAACAAAACTAGATGCATTGTGCATGATTACATGACAGACAACAAATCCATGATGGAAGTCACAGTGACTATCCCTACACAACTTGTCCAGAAACATGTAGAAAATATCTTGCCAGGTAATGGGATATCCATTACAAATTTTAATATATTGCCGAAAAGAGTATATGACTATGGTGATTCTGATCGGATTATATTGCTCAACGAAACAAGTATCATGGAAAAAGTTCCCATGATTTTTTCAGAATATCGCTTCGTACCGGACACAACAATCAACCAACTTGCATAGAGAAACAACACTTACCCAATCAGAACCATTGGTGCAATTGTCACACTCATGAGAAAAGTTGGCTCGCAACACATTCTCCATATAAAAGATGGAGAGTCAGAAAACGACAAGGCAATGGTACTGTTCTCCATATCCACTTTTGTCCTTTATTTCACATGCTCATATATCTCAATTATGTTACACAACTATTACACTGTTCCATGTTGCAGCTACAATTGTTCGACACCTATTCAAATTTATTTTCCTCAATGGAACAAAAATTGCATAAAGGGAAATTTCCATTTATTCTCTTCAAAAATACAACAAAGAAAAGATATGTTAAATAAATGATCTTTCACACAACCTAATCAACATTTGTAATAGAATTGCGAATAGACATAGTATAGGATCTCAAGAAACTAACTAGCTCGACAACTGTTGTGCGTATACATCTACAAATCCATCCACACTTTGCTGATAAAAATTTCCTTGAACAATTTTGTGTAGATTTTTTGTTGTACACTTGTATATTATATTGTTCAATATATTAACTACTATGCTCACGTGTGCAGGTTGAGGGTGTTTTGGTTGCAGCGAATGAGTACTTGACCCCCTTCGAGCTTGTATGTGTCAAATGAAACTCTCCTGCTTATGCCTCTGCTTTCATAAATGATGGCACAATTGATTGCCTACGATCCAGTAAAAAATTCCCTTACATGTATATACATTTCCTCAATGCTTCCATCCGAACCCTCAACAACACAATTGTACATTGTACAATTAGACAACCTGTATTACAAGATGTGCTTCTTGGGTTAGTAGATTTTCCATATAAAGTATACCTACAGAAAAAGGAAAACAATGTCTACATGTTACACGACTTTCGCGTCCATAGCAAATTTACATTAAATGAGGATAATGCCATACTGCATATCGGCTAAACCAAAAAAAATAAAAAATCATATCAAGCGTTGACAAGAAACGAAACAATATCATCTGTATCTGTCCATGCTACCCAATGAGGATATGAATAGAGTTTTGCAGTGCCATGGAAAGTTGAACTAGAAGCGCAGAAAGATTGTTCAGTCCACGTATGAGAAGCATGAGGAAAAAATCATACAAAGTATCTAATTGTGAATAAATCAGGTCCATCCTTTGAGCCATCAAAATGACTTTCTCCTCTAAATGAAACCATCAGGCATTTTCAATAATATTGCAAATTTGGCATTGTTCGAACTCCATTAAGTTAAATGTTGACACTCTTTTCCAGAACTAGTAATGTTAGAACATTGTCAGGTCAATGTGATCTTGGTTCATAGTACTATCAGAAGAAAATGTTCATAGTGACCTTGGTTCATAGTAATATAGTAATCGACAAATTTCTTGGTGCCCATTTGGGGATTTGGTTATAGATGAGATACAATGCCCAATCTCCACTGATTTTTTCCTGTCTTGTGTTTGACAGACTTTTGTTCATGTTTTTTCGTACTGTAGTTCAAGGTTCTCATGGGCCCGGTTTTTGAATTATGGTTGGATGATAGATTCAAGATCTTAGCAGTTTTTCTATGATATTAAAGAATATACAAGACCTATTTTTCCTTTTAATGTAAGCTCTGTGAAGCAAATGTAATGTGTAGTTCATTTTAACACTTTTGCTTGATCGATGAAATTACCAAAATTCTTCTTCAGAAATATTTTGAAATAAAAGGATATATGCTAGGTGAATTCCAATGGGACTATGATGTCAACTACATAAAATTAACATTAAAATTCGTCGTTGTTATACTTACGGTGAAGTTGACAGTACAATAATTTTACTTGGAAAACCCTCCATTGATTTTTTGGTAGCTTTTCGATGCTTCTCTTGCAAACACATCCTAGAAAATTATAACCACGACTCACTTTCTCTATTCCTTGATTGAAGAGCATGTTCACATGTCTAATGCACTTCATAGTTACTGTTAATACCATCAATGGGGATTTTTTAAGACCAATTCCCACTTCCAAAAATTTCCCTCCCCTTTCTTTTTCCCCTCTACTTTCCCTTTTTGGTTACTTAGTCATTTTTCGGAAAATTTCTAAGTGTGCGGGTTGGCAGATTCACACGTTCATATTTCCATTGATGCTTTTATATCACGAGTCCGATCGACCGCTTCCCCGTTCTATACTCAACAAATTTTTCGATCGCAGGTTCCTGGCCAGGCAAGCTCAACATTGCACTTCTATTGTTCCACCCCCTACAAACAACACCCAGACTTCCTCGATATACAAATTGACAACCAAATTCCCCTTTCATTTTCTCTTCTACTTTCCCTTTCTGGTTACTTAGTCGTTTTTCCGAATATGTCTCATGCTTTTATATCATGAGTCCGACTGACCTTCCCCATTCCATACTTGGCCACTTTTTCCATCGTCGGTTCTCGTGTAGGTTTGCTCAACATTGTGCTTTCATTGTTCCGCGACCTACAAATAACACCCAAAATTTCATGATATACAAATTGAGTGTCGAAGTCCGTCATGATGCCTTGTTCCGTGTTACACATTTTGCAGTCAAAATTTCAGAGACATACAATTTGACCATCAGGTCCTCATGTCTCCTGAGTATAACTTGTGACCCTATTTTGAAGCCCGACCGACCGCTTTCCATACTTGGCCATTTCTTGGAATCTCTTTCATGGGTCGTCGGGTTGGCAGGTTCACAAAATTTTCAATCCTTAATTTCTCTTTTCCATCCCTGCCACCTTCGCACTTCTTTCTAGATATGAAATTATTAAGCTTTAATGCTAACAAATCATCATGCAGGAACCGTAAATATTTTCATTAATATCCGAAATGCTGGTCGAGATATGCCATTAATATGAATTAAACCAAGATTTGTGGAGGGTTATATTATCCCTTCCGAGTGTTCATTTCAAGCATCATGGAATGGACCCCCCGTTGACTTTGTCTTAAAAGGTACCCCCTTGTTGTTTTATGTGATTGAGGTTTTATTTATGTGATTGGGGTTTTATATGTGTTTAGGGTTTTTATAATTAATATTAATATTAATTAATATCTATATTAATTAAATGTCAATATTTAATTATAAATTTAAATTGCCCTAACCCCTCTCCCTAACTATAAATAAGACCCTACCCTCTAGCATTCTATTACACTCACACTCACTCACTCCTCACTCTCCTATTTGTTGTGGCTACCTCAATTGTTCTCTCTTGATGATGGTGCAACCTCCTTTTTCGAGTATCTTTTCAAATCTAAGTTTTGTTTTGTTGGTGCAACCTCTCCATTTGATGTAACAGTTTTAGATTTGAGTTTTGTTTGTTGGTGCGGCCAATCTATTTGATGTAACAATTTTAGATTTGAGTTTTGTTGGTGCAACCTCTCTATTTGACGTAACAGTTTCAGATCTGAGTTTGTTGGTGCAACCTCCCCATTTGGTGTAACAATTTCATATTATTGTTTTATGTGATTGAGGTTTTATTTATGTGATTGGGGTTTTATATTTGTTTAGGGTTTTTATAATTAATATCAATATTAATTGACATTTTAATTAATATTTATATTAGTTAAATTTCAATATTTAATTATAATTTTAATTTTCCCTAACCCCTCTGCCTAACTATAAATGAGACCCTACCCTCTAGCATTCTATTACACTCACACTCACTCACTACTCACTCTCCTATTTGTTGCGGCTACCTTAGTTGTTCTCTCTTGATGATGGTGCGGCCTCCTTTTTGGACTGTCTTTTCAGATCTGAGTTTTGTTTTGTTGGTGCAACCTCTCCATTTGATGTAATGGTTTTAGATATAAGTTTTGTTTGTTGGTGCGGCCTCTCTATTTGATGTAACCGTTTTAGATCTGATTTTTGTTGGTACAACCTCTCCATTTGATGTAATAGTTTCAGATCTGAGTTTGTTGCTGTAGCCTCCCCATTTGGTGTAACAATTTCAGATCCGAGTTTTGTTTGTTGCAGTTGTCTTGTGATGGTCTATACCTTGAAAAAATTGTTCCCAAGTCCTTATGACAGAGATCAAACCCTAGAGGTTTGATCCATGAACCTAAAACTATTTTTGAGCATATTATAAAGGTTTTCATCCACACATGTGATAGGTACATCTTTCTTAGATCAGGAGGTAAGCTTGAGGTTTGTCTTTTCACTCAGAAATTTTGTTTATACTTAGAATTTAATTTAGATATTTTTATTTATTTTCTCATATATGTTGATCTTGTGAACGGAAAAATAAAAAGGCATTATTTGTTTCTAATTTTCCCTAATTTTAACAATTTTCCTATGACTTTGACCAAGGGCACATTGCTCTAGGAAGCCTCCTCACACCTTCTTGTGACCATTCTTCTTTCTATTCTTATCCTATACCAAACATTACTAAACAACACAATGTCTGGAATAATACTAATCTCTCTATTACTAAGATCTTGTTATGGAAACTACGTGATATGGCACTCAAAGAATAACTCGTATCTACAACTTATCGAAATCACTATGAAGCTTTTGTATGATTAGAGTGGTATCATTCTTAGGAAGATATAGTATGAATATTAAGACTAATTGACTTATTACCTGTATTATACTAATCTTATTGAGGCAATGGAATCAATGAATATGGGAAAGGTTATTTCCTTGTTTCTCTAATAAGCTTCCATTATAGGTTACCGGTCGTATTGCTTTACCATATTCATGCCTATTCAATGGTAAACCTACTACTAGAACCAGTCTAATTTGGCAGTAGAGGTTATACAACCATTGCATGAATGATTTCCATTTAATTGATACTCATATGAACTAATACCATGGACTAGTAATGCCTGCATAGCCTTATTTACTCCTATTGTGTGATGTATGTACCTGATGAGTGAAATGAATATGGAATAAAGGGGCATTCAAACTACCACATATAGGTGAATGGGAATAATATTACATCATATGTGTACAAATCTCCTTGTATCTCATATGTAGAAACACAAGTAAATCCCAGGAATCACTTATATTACCATAAGTTGATAGGTATGAATATGGTATGATCACAACAGTATGATTTCCATCTTCTTGAATAGGGATAGATCATTTCTTTGGTGGACGTAGCCCATATTGGGTGAACCATGCATATCTATGTCTCTATTGTATTGTGTATCTCTTGTGTTTTATTTTTGCATATGTTTTATATTATTGCTATGTGATCCTCTTTTTTCTAACAAGAAACACCAAACCATAAAGGTAAGAAATAAGCTCATTAAGAGATAAGGGATAAGTGGTGGATAAAAAGGACCTAGTAGTGCATGTCACCATTAAATGAGGGGTTGGTCACTAGGCAAATAACACCCCAAAAATACCTCCGTGTGCACATGTGCAATGTTACTAAAGTCTAGTGAAGCTTAGTTACATGTATAAGTTCCCCACAAATGATGTTATAATGATCATCATTATGACAATAGTTACAAGATTACATCAATCCACTAGACAACATTAAAACACATTCTAACATATCCCTCATCTAGAAATGAAAAAACCTAATGCATGCATCAATATGGATCTTTAAGTTTTGAAGCTAGCCATATGAATGCTTCTCCTGGTGCTATAAGGTTTGGAAGTTTCCCCGTTGACCTTAATCTAGATCTAAATAAACCCATTTTAGGTCACGTCACAATGGAAAAGGGAATCTAGTAGCAGATGTAGGCTCACTCAACAATTGAGGAAGGAAGTACTAACATATCTCAATAAAATATATCCATGCTTGATTCATCCCTTTCAATCTTCCAATAATAGACCGACTCTTCTTGTGTAGAAAAAATCTTCATGTCTTCTAAAGTACTAGAGGAGTAATCCACTAGAATTTCTTCGTCCATCAATCCATCCACATAATTTACTTATTCCATAAAATATATGCAATAAGTATACTTATTTCACATACACACACACACATGAAAAATCCATAACATTTTTATGTTGAAATAAAAATGGTAAAGTTACACTCATAAAGTGCACTATGACATGAAACAAAAACTTAACAAGAATAACTCTTGATATTCTTCCAATATAATTGAATGACTTTGAAATCTAGTATCTCAAAATAAGTTGTCCACAAACATATTACATCATAAGCAAAAAATCCTAGATAGGTGTTACATTTTGAAAGTTTCACCCTGAAAACCATAATAAAATTGTCCATTGCAGCCTCTTGATATACAAAAAAAGAAAGTAGCAAAATTGTTCAAAACAAATAAGGAAATTAAATCCATTATCCAAAATGGATAGATCTCATTTAAATAAATATCTGGAGACAATGGGTAGGGATTTTCCCCTTCCCTTTACTCTACCATGTTGATGGTAGTATGCTATATCTCCAAAGATATTTTTTTTTTTGTAAATAAGAAGTATATGTATATTAAGAGCCTGCTAAAGCTGATGAAAAGTACAAAAATACAACAATATACTGGCTGCATTTACCAGACTGCCCCAACAGAGGGGAAACCAGTCCAGCCAGCCCATCCAGTTCAAATGTCTAAGAAAGTCATAAGTCCAGTAAAAACAGTGTTCAAAATGATTGCCATCTAAAACTACGAGCCTGATAAAACTTGACAGACAACACTAATGATCTAAACACCTGGTAGATAGCCTATCCACGTGGCTCGGAGGTCCTCTATCCAAGGTTCTTCTTCAATATACATCGGCTGATCGTCCCATTGCTTTTCCTTTCCCTCAGCATGCGCGGTGTCCTCAGCTTGGCTTCCTCGCTCATCATTCTCCTGCCTCACTTCTGCTGGTCGTTGAACTCTATCCATGCCTTCTCCTGTAGTAGCAGAAGGTGCCTCCACTGGAGCAGAATCGACCGGGTCCAAGGAGAGCTCCGTGTGCATAGAAGAGATGATTTGAAGAAAGCTCGCCATGTTTTATTCTGTGGCTTGTAGGCAAAAATGAAGGTCCGCCACCTCCTGTCTGAGCTCAAAGACCAAGTCGTGCAGTATGACCAGTCGATCCCTGAAGTGCGCACTGTCAAAGAGGTCCATGGGATGGAGGTGCGCTCGTTTAGGCTCGCTGTGGGTAGGTGGTTCGCCGCTCAGGTTGCTCGATGGCCCAGGGATTGGCATTGGGGCTGAGAACTTCATCCGGGGGTCTTGAGGGTGCCTCAGAAGTGAGGCCGATGTCCGAGGGATAATGGCCATGGAGTTAAAATGAATACTCTGCGAAGGTGGCGAGGTGGCGACGATGGACTGAGTCTGAAGACGGGAGGAAGAACAGGTGGAAGGAAAATCAGAAGGTGAGACCGAGGGTCGACGGGGCTTCCAGGGAGAGCCCCTCCTCGGTCTTCCCCTTGGACGCGTTCTCATGTGCTCAGGGGGATTGGCTGGGACGATAGCAATCCAAAGGTGTAAGAGAGTGGCCAGGACAACAACAGTCCAGAGGGGACGAGCCAAGTCCAGCCTTCGCTGCGGAGGGAGGAGCTTGGCAGACAACATACAGGGATTGATAACCAAAATGACGATCCAAGCCATTTGAAAATAGTGCAAAGGTGGAATGGGTTGCATTAATGCTCCCTTGTCGCGACGTAAATGTCATTTAAACACCAGGGAGGGCGGCAGCCTGCGGCACGAGCCCTTCACATGGCTTCGTGTCGCATCGGCCTGTGCCTGCTCTCGTCCTTTTCCACGAGGATCCCACTAACACCCCATCCGGGGAATCTCCAAAGATATTTTTGACAGGGCATCGACTAAGTTTTTTTTCTCCTTATAGATGTGATAACAAGATATATGAGAGAATATTCCCTCCAACAACTTTATTTGGTTATAAATTGGATGGAAACAAATGTTTTGTATTCTATGGTTCCCCAACATCTAATCTATAACCAAATTTGAGTAAGCAACAACCTATAATTAATCAATATTTCTTTCTACTATTATTCTTATCAATGTTTCAAGTGCTTTCATTTTATCCCAATTGTTAGTACCTCCACAAAAAGTAGCCTCAAAGAAATGTTGCTTGAAAAAACAAAAACAAAGTGCACCTATAGCCTTTCATGTATTGGGGTTGCTTTAACAGGCCCTATCAAAAAATCCCCATGCTTTTGTTTTGTTAATCTCAAGTGTGCTTATATTCCTCTAAGGTTTTGTCTGACAAGGTACCTTGAGTCCTTCATAAGAGAACTTAATTTTATAGAAAACTTGGAAGTGGATATTAACTTGTCTTATAACATAATGGGATTTCTAATTAACCACAAGGACCAAGAAACACCATAGAAAATCATTTATGATCCTTTATGTAGTGCTTATGACTAAGAAGAACCTTGCCATTTATCCTTTCCACTTGTCAAGGTATGGGCTGCATCTCAAACTTCTTTGGTAAAATGAAAATTTATTAACAATTGACTAATAGATTTCCCTCCATTTTTACATCAAACATATATTATGCCAAAGCCCTACCATGCACTTCTTTGAGACCATGAGATCTCATGATTTGATCCCTTGTTATGTGCTTTAATGCACACAAATGGCCTTGTTAAAATTTGTTTCTTCTACACACTTTATGGATAAGGACTTAACAAAAAGAACATCATTGACAATGTTTCATTTATATGAATCCAATGAAGGAGGTTGGTCATCAATCCAATGCACGGTTCTTGATTTTTTTCAAGTTGTACCTCACTTTCTCAGACAATTCATAGACACTTTCCATAAATGGTCCTAGGGGAGTGTGAATCACAAATTAAAACAATATTTTGTCAATTGCAACAAGTGAGTTTCAATGGGGCCATCATCTCTGTGAAGTCACAAATTTGAATGTGCAAGATCTCTTGATTTGACCCCCATATCCAAATCCAATGATTTAACGTATGTGCAAATTTCCTTGTCAAAAATAGTTTCTTTTAAATGATTGTATGACCAAGTACTCTCATAGAAGGGCATCCTTAGGACTATCCCATGAAAATGAATCCAACCAAGTCTTCTCATGAAATTGACTCAAGGTTCTTTAGTTTTTTTGAGTTGTAGATCGCTTATCAGACAATTCAAGGACACTTTCCCTAAATGGTCCTTGAGGAAAAAATGAAAACTTTGACTTGGAACAATGTGGTGTCTATTACAACATGCGAGTTCCATTCATGCTATTTTCCTCATGTATTCACCAAGGGTTAAGGCCAAAGATATCATGATTTGACCCTGAGATCCAAATATAGTGATTTAAAACATGTGCAAATGGCCTTGTCCAAAATAATTTCTTATATACATTTTTGTGGCCAAGGACTCCCAGAGAAGGGATTCATCAAGAATATCCCATGGAGATCAAACTAACAGAGTAGACTACTCATTGAATTGACTTGTGTTTCTTTAATTGTTTCATGTTGTAGCTTGTTTTCCAAAACAATTCAGGGACACTATCCATAAATGATCATGGTGGAAAAAAATGTAACACATGATTAGGAATAATGTCCTATTAGTTTTAGGAAGTGAGTTTCATTAGGGCCATCATCACCATGTAATCACTGAGGTTGAATGCATGATCTTGTACTTTGACCCCTAGATCCAAATCTGGTGCCTTAACACATGTGCAAAATACCTTGTCCAAAATAATTTCTTCTACACACTTGTATGGCCAAGGACTTTAGGTGAAGGGTGTCATTGGCATAGTCCCATGTAGACCAATCCAAAGGATAAGATTGGTTCTTGAGATGTTTTGAGTTGTAGTTTGCTTTCCCAGACAATTTAGGGAATGTCATTTGCCCTAAATTATTATGGGGTAGAAAATAAAAATAGTGGCATAAAACATTGTGCCATGAATTTTAGAAAGTGAGTTTCAATATGGCAATCATTCCCTTGTATTCATATTGTTTGAAGCCAAAATATCTCATGATTTGACCCCTAAATCCAAATCTGGTGCGTTAACACGTGCAAACAACCTTGTCAAAACAAATTTCTTCTACATGCATGTATGGCCAAGGACCCAATGAGAGGGGCATTGTTGGAACTATCTTGTGGAGATGAATCTAATGAAAAAGACTTCTCTTCAAACCAACTCATGATTCTCGAGTTATTTCAAGTTGTAGCTTTCTTGCCTATATAATTCAAGGAAATTTTCCATAAATGGTATCAGGGGGGACGCAAACCATTACTTGGAATGACATGTCATTAATCGAAACAAGTGAGTTTCATTAGGGCTATTTCTCCTATGAAGTCACCAAGCTTGAATGTGTGAGATATCATGATTTTCTCCCTAGATAAAAATTTGGTGCTTTAATGCATGTGGAAATGACATCCTCCAAAATTGTTTAATCTACATGATTATGTGGCCAAGGACTCATGGAGAAGGGCATAATTGGCACTATTCCATGAAGATGATTACAATGGAGAAAACTACTTGTTGAATTGATTCATAGTGTCGATTCAATTCAATTTGTAGCTTACTTGCCTAGACATTTCATGCACACTTTCCCTAAATGGTCCAAGGAGTAAAAAATGAAAACCAACACTCAAAATGGTATGCCATCAATTGCAAAAAATGAGTTTCATTGGGTCCATCATGCTTGAGTAGTCACTGAGGTTGAATGTGTGAGATCTTGTTATTTAACCCCTGGATCCAAAGTTGGTGCTTTAACACATGTGGAAATGACCTCAATCATTATTTTTTCTTATGCACATTTGCATGTCCAATCACTCATGGAGAAGGGTGCTATTAGAAACAGTCACATGGAGATGAATCTAATGGAGCATACTGCTTATTGAACCAACTCACAGTTCTTTAGTTGTTTTGAGTTGTAGTTATATTAATTGGATAATTCAAGGACACTTTCCCTAAAATGGTCCTGAGGGAAAAAAAATGCAACACATGACTCGGAACATCATGATATTGGTTGCAATAAGTGAGTTTCATTGGGTACATCATCCCAAGTAGTCATCGAGGTTGAATATGAGAGATCTCATGATTTGACCCCTAGATCCAAATTGAGTGCTTTAATACATGTGCAAACAAACTCATACAAAATATTCTATTATTCATGCTTGTATGGTTAAGGACTTATGGAGAAGGGTATCATTAAAATTGTCCTATGAAGATGAATCCAATGAAGAAAACTTCTCATAGAAACAACTCATGGTTCTTGAGTTGTTTCAAGTTGTAGGTTGCTTGTGTGGAAAATTTAGGGTCACTTTCCCTAGATAGTCCCATGGAAAAAGAAATGAAAATAGCGACTTGGAACAACATACCATTAGTTTTAGCTAGTGAGTTTCATTGTAACCATTTTCCTTGTGAGGTCATTGAGGTTGGAGACAATAGACCTTGTGATTGACAATTGACATTTTTTTTTAAATACCTACATGATGTCGATATTGCAACATATGGTAACGTTGCTCCCATAGTAACCACGTCAGATATGAATAACTGACCGTCAGTTGAGCGACATTACCATACATTGGTATTACAACGTCTGGTAATGTCGGTCCCATAGAAAACATGTCAGAGATGAATAATTGATCGTCGGTTGAGTGACGTTACCATACGTTGGTATTACGATGTATGGTAATGTCGCTCCCATAGAGAACACGTCGGAGATGAATAAATGAACGTCAGTCGAGCGACATTACCATATGTCTATATTATGACATATAGTAATGTCGCTCCCATAGCACACACGTAGTGGAGACCGACGAAATGGGATGTTAAAATTTCGATGTCTATGACATCACTGTAGTGAAGACTATATGGGGTTTGGACATTCAAATCTGAGATGAAATGTATCCGCATGAAACGTCCCAATAGATATGATAACTATGGCGTCGGAAAAGTGACGTCATGTGAAACGATGTTTGAGGGGGTTCATTGTTTGTCATTCTCTCGACAATATAAAGTGGCAATTGCGTCGAATGCGTCATCGGAATTTGACCCAAATGTACTAGTGACACGACAAAGGGACGAAATGATGGATAATTTCTCCCACATCCTTCAACGCCTGTTGATAACAACCGATGCGTTGTCATTAAGAGACCACTTTGGAGGAACCTCTCCTTTCAAGGTACAAGTTAATTTTGATATTCTCAAATTTGAAGGACAGATAGATGCAGATGCCCTAGAAAAATGGTTAAATCTGCTAGAAGGTTATTTCTTTTTTCACAATTTTTCCGACAGGGAAAATATCACCTTCGCATTCCTCAAGGCTTTCCCCCATGTCAAACATCGGTGGGAAACTTACTAGGAGAAAATATCCACATAGAATTCTGGAATATATGGGGCTGATCCCACTTGGGAATTTTTTGTGGATGCGATCAAGGAACAATATTACCCTGTTGGTAACTATGATGACCAGTACATGAGATGGACCACATTGCATCGAGAGAGGGGCCAATCAATGTCGTATTTCACCAATACCTTCCATACCTTGTGCACCAAGCTGGGTATAAAATATTCTGAGTAGAATTTGGTTATGAAATACCGTGGGGCTCTACACAAATACATCCAAATTGAAATGGAGTTTCTAGACATCTCATCGCTAGGTGATTCCTATCTATATGTTGTCAAAATCGAGGAGAAATTTAGACACCATAAAAAATGGGAGTTTGGGTCTACAAATCTGCAACATCCAAAGTATGATAAAGACGGCCCTAACAAAAATCCTCTCAAAAACCAATCCAAGCCACATGAAAAGAAGGGTCACGGGAAGACAAAGAAGGACACTAGAAAGTGGTTTGATTTCCACAAAATCCCCTAGCACAACACTGATGAATGTTGCTCAAAACATTCATTGGTGGTCAAGATCAAATACAAGGAGCCAAACCCTGATTCAAAATTTGATTCAGAAAATAATGGGAGAAGATAGATCATCAATGTAGACCCCATTGCTACTGTCACGACCACAACAATTCAACCGGAAGAACCAAAATATCCCGAAGAGGGGGCACGCCTCTTCCATTCATAGATGTGGGCGAAGGGTACTTCATTGCATTTCATTGTTTATAACAGAATCCATAAGAACATCATCTCAACAAAGGTCGTCAAATAGTTGGGATTGTCGACAACACCACGCCTAAATCCATACAACATCGAGTGGCTTCACTAGGGATGAGATATTCCTGTCAACCAACAGTGTCAATTGTCATATGAAATACAACCCTTCAAGGATGATGTATTATGTGATGTTTCCCCATTGAATATATGTGATGTTATTTTGGGCCAACCATATATGTGGAAGCACCATGCTATTTATGAGTCTCGACCCCGTAGTGTCATTATTAATATAGGGGGTCATCTCTACAGGATACCAGAGGTAGTTCCAACTATTGTCCCACCTAAACAGTGCCACAAGGTTGTATCTTATACCAAAAAAATCAACTTCTTCACAGTTTGTTCAAAAGGTGAACAAAATAACACTGCAACCATTGCAACCTTAGTCCAAGCACCTTCTGTCCAACATAAGTAGATCGAAAATGTTGAAGCGAAACACAAATATTCCTTCTGCACACTATAATTTCATGTATCTAGACTGGTTAAAATGGTCCAACCCTTCCAACCATAGGTTCGTGACATCCTTCAACGAGCTAAGAAACACAACTTCTTCAGCAAGGAAAGCAACTCATCAAGATGCAGATTCAAAAAACGATTTTCTGTCTCCCCTGAGAACTCAATGCAATGGATACCATTTCTTCCTAAGGAGTAAGGATTGATCTAAGTGGATATTGGTTCCCACCCACCTATTCCAACTGGCTCAAAACAATCTTCTAGCAATTTACTATTTTTAGTAGTTTTTCGGTTCCTAAATTTTTGGGGCCATTTTGAGAGCCTAAATGATTTATTTATTTATTATTATTGAGAACCTCACTGATAACCAAAGGATTTTATTGATCCCCAAAAATGAATCTCCTTGAAGATACCTTTCCAATGAGCTATCGTTCGCCCCAAACAAAGATCGTATGCCAAAGTTACGTCCCCAGGAAGTTGATACACCAAACTACCCAAAACAGGGTCCACACAATTGTTGGCTTTTCATCTTTCAGGGTTAGGGATTTGGATTTTATTTATGTTAAAAGGGACTTGGAGCCTCATTGTAACAATCATCTTCTTTCGAATGTAAGTAGCCATCACATCTCTTCTCATAGATAAGCTACCACCATTCTAGCGAGTCTTTTATTCTGTATTTCTACAGTTTTGTACATTTCACTTATTAATAGAAATTGTGTATCACTGTATCTCTGTGTATATGGTTGCATCTATGATATATTTACGTTATATTATTGGATATCTGATATATCTCTGTACATTTATTTATTATATCTCCTCTCTCATTTCATGCAAAAAAATAATCTGGATCAGAGGCATGGTGGGGAATGGTGTAGGTCTAGGTCATGGTCTAAGTCTAGGTCTAGGTTTGGGTATAAGTTTTGACATTCCTTGTCATGTACTGTACCAAAGTGGTCAAGGCAATTTATTTTCTTACCATTCCTTGCCATGTACTGTACCAAACTTTCTAGTGTGTGAGAGTGTGAGAGGGAGAGAGAGGAAGACAAAGAGGGGAGGTAGAGAGTGATTGTGTTAGAGTGTTGGAGGGAGAGAGAGGAAGACATA
>ML797083.1:35828-61489 GCA_009831015.1 Picea engelmannii
ATGTCGGGAACATATCGTGACCGTCGGATTGCCTAACTACAAATGCATACTAATGCATACTAAAGAAACACACTTTTACCTAATGACATATTAGACCAAGTAGATCTTAACTAACTCCTAAGTGTCTAAATATCCTAACAACCAATTCGATCTTAGTGGATGTTAATAATCTTTATCATCATCATAAACTAAAGTATTAATTTATATTAATGTATAATACAATTAATTAATTAATTGATACATTAATAATGCAATATATTGATTAATTAATTTCCCCTCTGTTGGGGCAGCCCAATAAGCATAGTTGGACTACCACTGTACTCGGTTTCTCCCTTTTGCCTCTGGAAGGTTTTTAATACATTTTTTTTTTGTTGTAACTAGGGGAATCGGTAACAACGACAGTATCGTACTCGCGTGACACGGGGTCGAATCCTGCCGGCTGCCTTATAACCCCTAGGGAGAAACGCACCGCCCGCAAGCACGCCCTCCGGGTAAATCGGGGTGAGAATCGACCTTGAGACCTCATTTTACATAGTTCCTTCCATTTACACGGCACTTGCCAATCGGTCTACACCCCTGAGGGCGATTTTTAATACATTTTACTTCTTACTTACAAAAAAAAAAAAAATATTACTACACTAATAAAGTAGTACATTAATAATACATTATTATAATAATAATACATTAAAAGTATATTAAAAACATTAATTGTATTAAGCAAGACTCACTCTGTAAAAAAAAAAAAAACTTTTGTTAAAATTCATATAATTAAAATAAATTCTACATAAATCATATTCTCAAACCATTAAAATAATCATTTATAATAATATCAATTATATTTTTAATTATATAATATATAGTTATAAAATATTTTTTATAAATTTTTAATTTATAAAAAATAAAAATATAATTTATTTATAAATATTTATATAATCTAAAAAAATATGATTTATTTTTATTAATAAATATTTTTAAAATTTAATTAGATAAAAAATTATAATGTTTTGGAAGATTAAATTTACAAATTTACTTAAATATATTTACAATTCAATTCAACCATACGGATTATACTTAAAAAAAATTAATAATAAATCTATTTAATCTATAATACAGATTATACTTAAAAGAATAATAAATCTATTTATTTATACTTGTTTTAAAAATATTGGAAACACAAACATATAATAATTTGTTTTAAAGATATTGGTAACACAATCATATAATAATTTAAATAGTAAAATACTTTGCATATATTATGATGTCTATTATTATCATAAATCGAATTCTTTAATGGTTTTTTCATGCTTCCTCGAAAGTTTTCAAGGATGTTTGTTATCAAATTTTAAAATTAAAACAAACTAATTATGCAAGGGTTCATAAAGCTAAAGCAACGTTTACCACTAAAACATTATTAGTGGTACATTATTAGGGTTCATAAAGATCCCATGATGATGGGATGGTAGCTATTAGTGAAGATAACTATTTTATGAATGCAATAGCTTCAAGTACCGTGTTTTCAACCATGATGTAACCCTATCTTTTTCAAAATTCTAAGATATAACCTCGGATCATCACTTGATTTTAGTAGAAATTTCTTTTGATGGGGTTGGATTCTATTGTTTGAAAATGAAGATTTTTTCAATTTTCTTTTCCCCTTACTAAATAATTGAAAATATACTTGTTGAATTCATCCAATTAAAGGGAAGTGCCGACCACAATCGTTTCTTTGCACGACAACTTTGAGATTTAGAAACTGAAGAAAATGAATGAACTACAAAGTATGAGGTTGCAATTAAATACACCAAAGATACCTGAAAGGGCCACCAAGTCTACTTCATCTAGAGCCTGGAGTATAAACTTAGTAATGAGAGTCTATAGAATTGACTTGGGAGCTGGGATATTGTTGTTGGAACCACTCAAACGTGCACTCCTCGTCACTCTCCTCCCCAGTAAAACCTCCCAGCACAGACCTCCACTATGATAATATTCATTCATAACACATTAGAATAAAACACAATAACCTAGGTACAAAGAAACTTATTATCTATTTCTTTGTTACATGTGATCTTGGTCCAGTGGTTTATCCCTTTGCGGGTTAGGAGGCACTCAAATCTGGCCATCCTTAACCCCTATTAGGGATAAGAGGCACTCAAGTCCGACCATCCTGAACTCAATTGCATGTCCATGCAAGCAGATGGGTTGATATCATATATTCTCGTCGAAAGAATGAAAGAATAAACCCTGCAAAATTACATTACATATAACACTCCCGAGATTTCACCGATAAGAATTAATAACCACATTCATGCCTAGACATAACATAAGCAATAAGCCAGAGGAGGATGAAGTATGTAGGAGAATTCACATGACCCCATTTCCAACTACTTTCCTAGTAATCTGGCAGATCCGGATTTATGAGCGGAATGAAATGAATAATAGACTGAATACAATAACACATATATATGGATAACAACAACATATATGTGGCTGCTCGAATGGTGGTAACTATCTCTGAGAAGAGATGTGGCTGCTACGCTAGCAGAATGATTACAATGAGACTCCAGAGGCCCTTTTAACATTACTCATGAATGCTAAAACCCTAGAGATCCAAAAACCTAACCCTAGGAGATGAAAC
This sequence comes from Picea engelmannii, assembly GCA_009831015.1. Lineage (NCBI taxonomy): Eukaryota > Viridiplantae > Streptophyta > Pinopsida > Pinales > Pinaceae > Picea > Picea engelmannii. The sequence goes on from ML797083.1 coordinate 38,464, forward strand.
ACCAAAAGTTATGTGGGCCCCGATGGGTAAGTTGGTACCTCAACTTTTCGGGGTTGCAAATTTTGCATACGACCTCCGTTTTAGGCGCGTGATAGCTCGTTGGAAAGGGTTTATCGAGAACTACACATTATGTCATCAAACTCTGACTATGTCTACAATTTGACTATGGCAATCCAAAAAACATTGTTTAGGGCCCCAAAACAACCCTGGAAGTATAGAAAGATGTATTGACATGAAAACTTCCAAAATAAGCCATTTGGATAAGGTGGACGACCAACAATATCCACCTTGAAGATGTGCAAGGCTTTAGAAAACCCCATAAGTGTAGAACCCACAATTAAAAAGAATTATAGAAGAACGTGTTGAACTAAAAACTGTCAAGAGAATCCAGTTGGAATAGGTGGGTGGCCACCAATATCTAGTTGGATTAGTCCTCCCCCCTTAGGAAGAAATGGTCTCCATTGCGTTGAGTGCCCCCATCAGGTGAGGAAAATTCTGCTGAATTTGGCTCTAGGTGAGCCACTTTCCTTGGTGCAGGAGTTTCCCTTCCTTGAAAACCCGATAAAGTTGGATCCTTTGTTGGCGAGTGCCCTTGACCCGTGTGTCCACTATCTGATCAATGGATGCATGTTCCATGTAGTTAAGGTTGAGATTTGTTGGTGTCAATTGTTTTGCGATCTCCGAGGTGTCCAAAAATGGTGGAAAATATGGTTGGAGGAGGTCCACATTGAACATTGGGTGCAATCCAAGGAAGGGGGGAGTGTTGAGCTCAAAATCATTGTCACCCACAACCTTGGTTATAGTGTAATCCCCATAACGAACTGGACAGAGCTTCCGATGGGGCCTTGTAAGGCATTCTTTCTGTAAATGTAACCAGACCTTGTCTCCCACCTGAAACTTGTGCGGTACCTGATGTTGATCATGGCGTTGCTTGTATGTAACATTGGATTTCTGCAAAATCTCATGGACCTATTGGAGGATATGCTGAATCTTCTCAATGAATCTGGTGGCTTTGTCGGCCTCAGCCTAAACATGGGAAGAATCCATCGGTGTGGTTACAAGAGGTAGTGCAACAATGGGACCCAAGGGTTGGAATCCCAACCCCACCTGAAAGGGGCTATGGCCGGTGGAGCTATGGAGATCCCTGTTGTAGTTGTGTTGAACAAAGGGAAGACTTTCATCCCATGTTAGCGGATGCTTAGAGTTATACATGCGCAGGATGTGCACAATCATTTGATTGTCGACCTTTGTTTGGCCATCAGTTTGAGGGTGGAAGGAAGTGGATTTAGTGAGCTTGGTGTCCAACAATGATTAGAGACTTGACCAAAATGTGTTGAGGAACTTGTTGTCCCGATCGGAGATGATGGTCTGTGGTATCCCAAAATGGACCCACACTCATTTGAAGAAGAGATTGGCAATATCTATCACTGTGATGCTCTTCTTGCAAGCTGTGAGAATGACCATCTTCAAAAATCGATCAACCACCACAAATACACAACCATTTCCTTGCTTGGTGGATGCAAGAACAAACATGTAATCCATCGAGATGGATTCTGAAGGCCTGTCGGGAGTAGGAAGAGGGGTGTATAAGCCTTGCTTCTTGATGGCTAGCTTGGAAATGGCATAGTCAGTGCAAGATATGATATACTTGTTGACGTCTTGCTGAGCTTTTGGGCAATAAAAATGTTTCTATAAAACGTCCACGGTTTTCTCCACACCAAAATGTCCCGCCATCCGACTGTAGTGAGCCTCCACAATTATCTTTGCATGCTCGCTTGCAGGAACACAGAGATGGCCCAGATGGCATAACATTCCATCATTAATGTGAAAATCGGTGACATTCACGCATGTACCCAAGATCTGATAGGTGGTGACGAAGTTAGGATCTTGTTGATAAAGTTGGGGCCACTCAGATGCCCCATGCCCATAGGAATGGAGCACGGTGGTGAGTGCAGCCACGGGAGTTCGACTGAGGCAGTAAACAACACGATTTGTGTTCCCTGTCTTATACTTGATGTTGAGATGGAACTGTTGCAGGTATGTGGACCACTTTTGATGGTGGTCGTTCTGCAACTTCCCTTGTGTCTTTATGAACTACAGAGGCCTGTAATCACTTTGGATGATTGTTTCATTTCCTAGAATGTAATGTTTCCATTGATGACAGGCTTGCACAATGGAATACATTTCCTTGTCATAGGTGGGGTATTTTTAGAAGGTATATAAGAGTGTCTCACTATGGTATTCTACTGGATGACCGTGCTGAGTGAGAACTGCACCTATATCATAGTCATATGCATCAGTCTTAATCTCAAATGGTTGTTGCAGATCAGATAAGGAGAGTATTGGATATGAGCACAAGAGATGTTTCAGATCATCAAATGCTCATTATTGTGCTTTTCCCCATGCAAAATTTTCCCTGCCACTGTCCTTAGTCACTTGGTTGAGGGCCCATGCAATATGGGAGAATCCCAACATGAACTGTTGGTAGAAGCTGGCAAGTCCCAAGAAGCTCTAAAGCTCAGTTAGTGTGGTTGGGGATGGCCAATCATGAATAACTTGGATTTTAGATGGATCCACATGTACCCCATGCTCATCAACAATGTAGCCCAAGTATTGGACATTGTTCATGCCAAAGAAGCATTTTTCCAAGTTGGAATATAGCTTGTGTTGTCGCAGAGTGCTCAGAACATGTTGAATATGTTGCATGTGCTCCTCCCAAGTTCTGTTGAAGATGAGGATGTCATCCAAATATACCACCACAAAAGAGTTGGTGAAGGGTCTCAATACATCATCCATAAACCTCATGAAATTGGTTGGTGCATTTGTTAAGCCAAAGGGCATGACCAACCATTCGAAAATACCTTATTTAGATTTGAAATTTGTCTTCCATACATCAGTTGGTTTGATGGGAACCTGGTGGTAGCCATACTTTAGTTCAATATTGTTGAAGAACTTTTCCCCCTTGAGTTGGTCAAGAAGGTCATCAATTCGGGGAATTGGGTATTGATTCCTAACTGTGATTTTGTTTAATGCTCTGTAATCAATGCAGATCCGCCGGGTCTTGTCTTTCTTCTGCACCAATACATTTAGGCTTCCGCAAGGGGAGAAGCTAATTCTGATGTGTCCCTTTTGAAGCAACTCTTGGATCTAATGCTTGATTTCATCATTTTCCATCAACAAGCGATGATAGACTAGTCCATTAGGCAGAGGTGCATTGAGGGTTAGATCAATTGGATTCTTAACTTGGCAGTGCATCGATACCCTGGTGGGTGAGGATAATATGTCTCTGTAATATTCCACGATCCCGTCCACTTGTTTCTTCTGCAAAGAGAGGCTCTGTGTAGAGGCCACATATGTGGAAGTGACCTTCCGCTTACTGTGAGAACGGATCACAAAGAAGACAAACTTCCTAGTCTGTGAAATGACCTTACTGCATTGCTTAGCAAAGATTAAAGAAATAATGGTAGGCAGCGCTACCTCTGGTATCCTATACAATTGTCTACCCAAAGTAATAATAACATTGCAGGATCTAGAATCATACACAACATGTCGCTTCCACAAATATGGTTGTCCTAAAAGAACATCACAAACTTCAAGGGGCGAAATATCACACAATACCTCGTATTTGAAGGGCTTGATTCCATAGGGCAGATGAAACTATTGGATGACGCAGAGATCTCTTCCTTGGTGAAGCCAGTCGATGGTGTAAGGTTGTGGGTGCCGTGTCATCGACAGGTCCAGTCGCTTGACGACCTTTGTTGAGATCAGGTTCTTTTGATTGCCACCATCGACAATGAAATGAAGTAGAGCCCCCTTTACCCACATATGTGAGTGAAAGAGGTGTTCCCCTTCCTATGGTTCTTCTGGTTCGCTTGGCTGGACTTTGGTGGTAGCGACAGTGGCACTGGGTTCGGCATCGATAATCCGCTTCCCTCCTTTTGGATTTGATTCGGATTCAAAATCTTCCTCTGACTCAGAGCTTTCATCTTGACCACCAGTGACTATTTGGTGCGACATTGTCACACACCTGAACCCTAAGTACCTTTTTAAGGGATGAGGTATAAATTTTTTTCTTAACCTATACCCATGGCCCAATAATTACTGAAGTCTTTACTTTCTCTTTTCCCTCTTAGAAGTAGTTTAACACTAACTCAATAAATTACTCATATGATAATTATGAGTAATTTTATTATAACACAATGAGGATAATTTCTCCATAATATACTTAAGTTGATTATCCTTAATTAAGGTATATAATTGAATTCCTCCATGCTGCATTTTCACGTAATTTAACATATATATTTAAATATATGCATATTTGTTTATTTACTGGGAAAAAGGAATAACTATATTCAACCACAATTATTATTTTATTAATTATATTATAATATGATTAATTTATATCAAAGGAGCACTTATGATTATTAATACCCATTAATACCTAAGCTTCCAGAATTCGACAATGATTCCACTTCAGTATTTTATGAACCCAAATCTCCCGAACGTCGAAGTTTCAGAGAGGCTTGCACTCATATTGTGCCTTTATAATTGATTCCACTTAATGTTTATTATAATGTTGGGATATGGGAAAAATAGGTTTGGCCTTCGACTGTTTTTCTCCTGTGCTCTATCTTCCCCAACATCCTGGAGTCCCGAAGCTCCAAAATCCTAGAGCCCTGAACTCCGGAAGGGTCCACGCTTACACATAACTTCGCATTAAACATTAAATTAAAAAGGGTAAAGAGGGTTTGTACTTTATTACATGCCAATATCACAACAACTCATTTAAAATATATAATATTATATTACATATTTTTGGATATTGCGCTGAGGTTTACAAGGTCTCCAATATTTTATTAATATTTGAAATAAGGGAGAGAGAGAGAGAGAACTCTGGGTAAACCCCCTTCGTCTCTCCACCACATTCCTTATACTCCAATCTCTCGGAGCCCTGGAATCTCGAAGCTCCGAAGTGAAACCACTGGCACACATTACCACACCATTTGATATTTAAAGGAGTTGGAATTATTCACGTGTAATCGATTTAATGAACCTTAAAATAATATAATATATTATTCTATATTCCTCAAAAATTACGTCTAGGTTTTAAAATTCTCTAATATTATATTAATATTTGACATGAGAGAGAGAAGAGTTCTCTGGGTCAATCTCCTTCGACTCTCCAACACCTCCTCTATATTAAAATCTTCCGGAGCCCCAAAGTCTCCAAACCTTGAAGTGGCCCCACTTATGCACGTTTCCACATTATTTAATATTTTAACAAAAAATGGTTAGTTTTGTTCACGTGTAACCATTTTATTAAATATTTTTTTTTTACAAGAAAGTGGAATTTATATTAATGTAGCAGTGGCGTGACCACTATGAGAAAATCTACATAGTTCAGACATGCATCCTGTGCATGAATTTCAAAATTACATATATAGCTTCCAGAATATAAATCCCATAAATTCTCAGTTTGTTTTGGCTTCCAAAACTTGGCTACAAACGAGTTATAATTCTGCATATAGTATATCGGCCAGATAACCAAAAAAAGGGTCCGATCCAATAGTAAAAGAGAGAATAATTAACCTTGTTGTTCCATATTTGAGGGATCTTCGTTCAATGGAGCCTTCTCCCTTGCTTCATTCTGGAGGGTCGTCCTAGAGGCTTGAAGCTCCAACTTTTCCACCCTGGCTTCCAATTCCGTGATTTTGTGATTGACTAGCTGCATTGTGTGCATGAGGGCTTCTACAACTTCCTCTCTGAGCCAAATTAGGTCTTTCTCGATCGTTTCGAACCTTTTTCCACCTTCCCTGTCCAGCCGGAGGAGAAAACCTCTATGCGCACTGAGAGTCCGCTTCAGGTCGCGGATTTCCTGTTCCAGTGATGAAGGGGGATTGGGATGAACGACATAATCGGAGTTGGAGGCCATTGGGAGGGATGGGGAGAAAATTCAAAGAGTAAGAGGGCCAAGGGACCATCATAGAGAGTCGAGTAATTCAGATGTTCACCCAAGGAAGGAAATGCTGAGCTATAGGCTCCTGCCACCCTTGTTTTATCTGCAGCATGAGCGTGTGACACCATGATTCGATGGTAGCTTGCTTGAGTGCCTTGCGAGAGGGGGATGGGATCAATACAGTTCTACATGAGGAGTGTGAGGGTAGGCTCATGTGAGGGTGAGTGGAGTGACATGAACTGGAGGGAGAAGTACCAGCGCGTGGGGGAAACGACAAATTTGTGTGACAGAGAGGTGTTGCCACGGGTCATGGCACAGGGAGAGTCCAGATGCCACCTATCTCGAGGTCTCCAACTGACCACCCGCTGCAGACCATTAAGGAAAAAGGGCAAAGGACAGGGTCCCATTGAGAGAGAGATGACCCTTTCTCAAGGGGGTGGCAGCTTTAGTTGACTGATCCGATTCTCCATTAAGTTGTCGGAGCACATGGAAAAAGTCAATCTTTCGGAAGGAATTAGAGAGCCGCTGGATTTTCTTGAGGAGATGTCGAAGTTTCATTTGGTTTGGTAACGATTTGGTGACCATGGCTTGGATTAGGATTCGAGAATCACCTATCACCATGATTTCATTGATGCCTAGCTTCTGGGCTTGAGTGGGTCCTTGCCAAAGACTCAGAGCTTCTGCCATGTTATTAGTTTCTTCCCCTAATCCCTAGGAATAGACTAGTTCTTGGATTTCATCGGGGTCATAGAGGACCCCTTCCTCTCCTGCCGCCCCTGGATTTCCTTTCGAAGCTCCATCAAAGAGAATGATGTGGTTGTGCTGAGTGTGCTTCCATTCTTTGAACTCCGCTTTCTCCTTACGTAATTCCCAGGATTTGTAGAGATGCTTGGGGGGAGGGGAAGGGGGTTTTAGATCTGGAGAAAGACTATGAATCCAGGCTTCTTCAAAAGGAGAAAGAGGATGATTATTGGAATTTTACCAAAGGAAGGTGAGACAGTCTCCCAGGAGAGCCTTGCATTTGACAGAAACGTGGGAAGGGGTGGAGGATTGATTTCTGAAGATTCAGGCATTTCGTTCGATCCATATTTTCCATAGGATAAATTTAGGCAGGGTCAACCAACAACACTTAAGTTGATCTTTGGACTTGAGCGGAAAGGGACATAAGGAGGTCCAATTGATTAGGAGAGAGTGGATATCTGGGGGGATTTGGATAGTCGGGGCCCACTTTGATAGGGATAATCTCCAAACTTCTTTTGCGAAAGGAGAGTTAAGGAGCAGATGGTGGGATGATTCTTCATGGGAGAAACAAAGAGGGAATCTCGAGGGACCTTCCCATCCTTTCCTCCTAAGATCATCACTCATCTGGATTTTGTTATGAGATAAGGTCCAAATGAAGAAGTCCACTTTAGGGAGGCTTTTGAATTTCCATATTTATTTCCAAAGTACCATATTTCCTGGTGCTTGGGGCATCGCAGAAAGGATTTTGTAGCCTGTTGCTGCCGAGTAGTCCCCTGAACGATATCCCCAGACTCGTTGGTCCATGATTCGTTTGGAGATGGGGGATTTCCCTTGAAGCAAAGAAATGAACAACTCTTTTTCACAATGCAGCTGGGGGGGTGATCAGGGAAGGCCCAACTCACCCAGTATTTGGTTCCGTTGCTTTGCCAGTGGGAGATATCCCAAAGGGTATTGATGTTTTGATATTTTAGGAAGGCTTTAAGGAGAGTCGTGCATGGTAGGGTATCAATTGGAGGGTTGCCCATTATGGAGTATTCCCAGATTCAGATTTGTTTCCCATTGCCTGGAATCCAGGTAAGAGTAGGAGCGAAGAAATTGTGCGCTTTTGAGCAGACAAAGAAGATCGAGGAGCCATGAGTGGTTTTAGGAGGTGCGTCTAGACATCAGAGTATCGAACCAGTGAAATATTTCTTCCAGGTAGCTGTTTTACACCAGGAGCACCTCCCTGACACTAAATTCTAGAGAAGTTTCTCTCCTAGGGCCAAATTTTGGATGTCCAGATCTCAGAGCTGAAGGCCACCTTCAGGAAAAGGCTGAGAAATTTTCCCCCAACTGACCAATGGAAGTTTGTTGTCATTGTTTTTTCCTCATTTCCAAAGAAAGCGATGCACCAGGGCTTCAATTTTAATGATAATGCCTCTTTGAGGCAACACAATTGAACATTTCTAAATAGGAATGCTTGATAGGACAAATTTTATAAGAACTATCTTACCTGTTGGGTTTAACTAGATTGATCCCCAAGCACTTATTCTAGCTTTGAATTTGTCGACTAGAGGTACCCAACAAGAAGATTTGGCAGAGCCTTAAAAAATGGGGACTCCTAGGTACTTGAAGGAATCCCATTGAGTTTTTCCTGTTATTCCCAAAATTCGGGTGATGTCAGTCATCTCCCTCGGGGTACAATTCCAACCATAGATTTGACTCTTCCTGTAGTTGATTTTGCTACCCGATATGGCTTGGTATTTGTCAAGCTCATATTTTAATTTTTTGGCCGAGTGGGAACTTATGCTTCCAAGAAGGATGGTGTCATCGACAAACTGAGCATGATTGATATCTATGACCCCTCTGGATATGCACAGTCCCATAAGCTCTTGAATATGTTGACTCTGATCCAACTGGAAGCTCAACACTTATGCCTGAATGGCATAGAGGAGCGGGGAGAGGGGACAACCTTTTCGTAGACCTCGGGAGGCTTGGAAAAATCCAGCTGCTCGACCATTGAATATAGGTGCTATCCAGGGACTCCCGATGCAAGCTTGAGTCCATTTGACAAAGGAGTGGTCAAACCCGAGCCGTTGCATTACCTAAAAAAGGAAGTTATGTCTTACCCTATCAAAGGAATTTGCAAGATCCAGTTTGATTATCATACCTTTTTCTTTTCGAGTTTGGATTGTATGAATGGCCTCGTGGACAAGAATTATGTTATCACTGATGTTTTTTCCCTTGATGAAGCCACCTTGGTTTTTCAGAATGATTGTAGGCATGATGTTTTTGAGCCGATTGGCCATGATTTTAGTGATAATTTTGTAGCCAATGTTGTAGAGGGAGATTGGTCTGAATTGGTCAAAGGATGTGGCTCCTTTTTCCTTTGGAAAGAGGGCTAGGAAAGCGGAGTTGGTGCTTCCTCCAATCTTGCTGCAGAATTGTGATTTTTGAATCATTCTATGAAGGTCGTTCTTAATAATTTTCCAGCAGACTTTGATGAACCGGGCGGTAAAGCCATCTAGACCCGAGGCTTTGTCAGGCTCCATATTGGCTATAGATTTTTTGATTTCTTTTTTAGAGATCGACGCTGTAAGAGCTGAGTTATCTTTCTTGGAGACTCTTTTGGGGATAAAGTTTAGAATGTCACTAGTGGAAGCTTCTGGGGTAGGGGGATCTTCTGTATAGATATCTCTAAAATATAAATGGGCTGCTTGTTTAATGTCTTCAAAATTGGATAGGGTTTGATCTTGGGTACGAATTTATTTAATAGAGTTGAACTTCTTTCATCCTTCCACCTGTTTGTGGAAGAAGCTTGTGTTTTTATCCCCCGCTTGGAGCCAAAGAATTCTATATTTCTTCTACCAATATTCCTCCTCTTGACAACAAGCCCGATGGAGATTCCTATGTAGTTGGGTTATTTTTCCAAAGAGAAGGGGTCTACGGGGAGGAGATATGCCTAGATTTGATGTTGTTCCAGGGTGTGGTTCACTTCCAGCCGCTGATGAAGGGGGGTTTTGAGAGATTTGGCCCAAGATTTAAGAGCCACTTTAAGTTTCCTTAGATTTTCTTCCTAGATGAATAGGGGAGGGCCCATGATTGCTTCCTTCCAGACTAAGGAAACAAGATCTAGAAATCCTTCCTGCTGAATATAGGTGGGGCTAAAATGGAAGGGGATGGGTCCTAGGTTGCGATATTGCGATATTGCTAAGAGGATAGGCTTGTGGTTCGAGACATTAAAAGGAAGGATAGAGGAATCAAGATTTATCCCAAGAAGCAGAAGAGAGTGTTGAGCTAGAAATATGTCGAGCCAAGCTGCGATATGTCTCGGGCCTATTCTTCTATTGGACCAAGTGAATAGTCCTTTGGGAGTCTTAATATCTTCCAGGTCCCAGTACAAGATTATATCATCGACAGTTTCCCGAAGGGGGTCTCTGACGGGAGTCCCCCCTTTTTTTTCCTGGGCATTTAGAGTGAGATTCAGATCTCCCGCTATAATTATATTCTTCGAATGATGTAGCTGCAGGTAGTCTTTAATAGACTTCCAACAATATCTTTTTTCTACAAGAAGAACCGGAGCATAAATGTTGAAGAGACTTACCTGAAGGCTTGTGTATTTATGGTGAAGACTTGTGAAAATTTAGTCTGAACAAATGAAGGAGTGTATCATATCAAGCTTGTTGGGATTCCATAGAGTACCTAGGCCGCTAGGGGCACCTCGGGAGCTTACGACTATTCCTTCGCCTGAGTTACATAAATACTTTCTGGTCTGGAAGAGCTATTGTTATTCCAACTTTGTCTCCTGGACTAAGAGGACGTTTGGGATGGCTATGCGCATTAGATCTTTCATTTCTTCATCTTTTTGTTTTCTCCCAAGACCTCTACAGTTCCAGGAGATGATTTTCATTATTTACCTTTACTGGTGGTGGATGTTCCTTTATGGAACTACCCTTGTTGCCTCATAGTTCTTGGATTAATCATCCCATCTAGGGTTGATTGTCCTCCATGTAGCTTGTCTTTGTAGGTTTCTGCTTCTCTGCGTTCCTTTGCTGATTTTCTTCCTCTCTTTGAAGTTTTCTTAGTGCTTTGTATTGGATCTATTTCCCCTTCCTCTTCTTCTGACAAGTCTTCCTCTGATCCCTGGTCTTCCTGGGTTACTTCTTGGGAGGGGACCGCGACGGGTGACGGGGTGGGATCTTCTCTTTCATTTTCTGGGGGGGGGGGGGGTGTGATGGATGGAGCAGTTTCAAGCATATTCCCATCAATTTCTGGTTCTTCCAGGATGGAGAAACTGTTGCCAGGTTCAAGCTTCTTTTTTTTGGACATGACTTCCTTTCTGGGAGATGGGGGGATTGGGATTTTCCCCTCTCGACGCATGCCATATTTATTGTTTTCCTTGTGTCTTTTGGGTTGCTTCCATCCATCTTCAGGGTCTTTTTCTTGCTAGGATTGAGGGGTTTTTTGAAAGTTCTTATGGAAATGCCCATACTCGTGGCAGTGTCTGCATTTAAACGATAGTTGTTCATAGTCTAGCTTCTGGAAGTGCTGCTAGTTACATACAGTCAATTTTATTGCTTATGGTAGACCAACTTCTATGTCAACTTCAACACAAATACGGGCACAAGAGTATTGATATTTGGGGTTTGCTTTGTTAATGTACTTTCCAAGCCTGTTGCTAATGGTCTGCAGCAAGGAGGTAGACCAACAATGAATTGGGAGGTTAGGGAGCCTGGACCACAATGGAATTTCCTTAGGAACATCTAGGGAAGGATCGAAGTTGGGGGTCCAACGATTTAGATACATCCCTTGGGGCCCCATGAAGTACGACCCATTTCTGAAGACCAGATCTTGATCATCTCTGGAGATGAATTCGAACAGAAAAAACCCTCGATCGACCGCATTGTAGGTGACGCTGCTAGTGATCAGAGGGCGCCAGTTCTTCTGGATCTAGTTTTCGGTGGTGCAAGGTGAGGGCCAGAGCTCGAAAAAATGTCCCACTAGGGCTTGATTTGCCAAAGACACTACAATCTGCATTGGTTGATTCAACGGAAGGGCGATTAACATAATTTCATCCAACCTTTTGACAAATTTGGGGGTTGGAATGGGGGTAGGCTTCTTGCCTTCGAATATGAGCAGACGTTTGAAGGCATTTGTAGCAGGGAGAGGCGACGGATCGACACCCCTTTCAGGGCTCATGGGGATCAAGGCAAAAATCAGACCTAGATAGGGTAAGCCAGACTCACAGAGCGCTCGATACATAACCATTTTAATAAATATTAATATAATATAATGTATTATATTATACCTCTTGAAAGTCTCACCCAAGATTAAACAATATCTAATGTTACATTTAATATTCAATAATATAATGAAGGAAAGGATATTCGGGTCCACACCTTCGAATCCTCCACCCAATTATTCATTCTCATATAACTTGGACTCTCGGAGTTATGGAGGGGACCCACTTGTATGACATTGTGATTTTTAAATACAATGAATTAATTTGGATTGTAATATAATATATATTTCAATAAAGGTGTATTATGAAAAATCATGTTAATTGATCACATAAAACACAATAATATAATTAATTATAATTCTTATCTAAGTAGCTTTGTTAAGTAATTTGGCGACTTTGGATTATGGAATCCCATCACCCAAACATCCCGGAGCCCCAGAGTTCCGAACTCCCAGAGTTCTAAAGACTACGAGAAGGTTAAAGCATTTAGTCACGGTTTATTCCCTATTATTTTTGGTCTCAAGTCTTTTGCGCTCCTGGGGCTTTAACCTGCATTTTCATAATAGTAAAATAATTTTACTACTACTACTAATAATAATAATCATATGTATATAAACATATATACATGTATTTCCATGGTTTCACTCAATTTTGTTACCTGGACGATTTAAAGGAAAATTATTTTCTTTTACAGAAAAATAAGGAAAGGAAAAATATAGTTTTCCAAGATTTATAAAGAGATTTAATAAAAGTTTATATTCCAAGGAAATTTCTCCATCTTGGAAATTAAAATATAATTATAATCTCTCCCTTCTCGTGGGTAAATGAGTAAAATTTTATTCCCTTATTATTGTTCTTTACTACTCATACTAAATTTGAGGGAAATGGTCCTAATACAAAGATTTATCTCCACAGTAAATTCGGTGTTTCTACAAGGATCTAGTGCCCACCAAAATTTAAGAGGATTCTTTCCAAATTTAGGAGATTTAACACAATTTAAACATAAATATTTATTTATGCCCCAAATGGAATTTTGAGAACTTTTGTATTTTAATTCATTTAGACCAATATCATGTTTATGTCCTAATTATTTCCCCTCAATAATTATTTATAAGGACTTTTAATGTTTACCCATAATTGGGATTATTTCCTAAAGTCCACACAAATCTGATATCTTCTAACTTTTCTAGTAGGGGATTTGAGGACACACTAAAATGGAGCACTATTACATAGAAAAATCACTCTCTCTTCTTTTAGAGGTGTTATAGATATTTTTAACCATTCAGTGATCAATTCCCAAGCATGCATTAAATTGTATAGCACAGTCAACCACAACATCCACTCCCAGAAATCTTATTTTAGCACCCAGATAGTCAAGAGCTAAGAAATTAAATCAAAAGAGCTTCAACTAAGACATTCTCTTTATTTTTCTTAAATTTCCCAAGTCACTTTTATCATAAATTAAACTTACACAGCTCTTAAAACATAATCTGTAACTTTCTCTGAACTTTTTTGGGTATGTGTTATATTCTTTCTCTAGAATTTTTTTTTTGCATCGGGAAGCATGTCGCATTTTTGCCTTGTTTTTCGTGTTTCCTCGATTTTCGTGTCCATTGTTGGACGATTTTTCGGCACATGGTTTTTGCCAATGGTTTTCTATTTCCGGTTAAGGAATTAGGGTTGTTGACTAATCTAGGTCATTGGGTTAGGGTTTTGGATGCCGCTGACTCCTATATGTATATTGTATTGTAAACAATGTATCACTTTGAATGAATATAGAATATGATGGTTTTCCTGGTTTGGGTTTCTGGGGGAAAAATATCTGTGTAATGTTTGTATTTTCCATTGTATCTTTTTTGTTCTTTTACTGAAAATCCGTTTGCAGTAAATATTGTATAAGGTTAAAATCTACAAAGTTGACACTACATAGATTTAGAAAAAAATTACTTATCTAGGACCCATAAATCCATCAACTGTTGATAGGGGTGCCCTTTTCCTCCCAAACGTAGGCACAACAACTTCTGGACGGATTTACCATTGGTCACCCCCTAGCCAGGTCATGATGCTCTGAGAGAGACTCTTCCTTTTGTTCAGTAACAACCAGGGACGAAGATCGCTCTCCTCTTCCCACATGAATTTAACATATCATTTATCTCTCTACCAAGCAAGGGGGTATTCAATGAATGCTTCCTCAGTCACTCATCATCTTGCAAACCTGTTTATCAGCTTGGAATGAAGACGCTACCCAACAAATTACTGTACCCAGAACAAATTCATTTTTCAATTCTCTTCAGAACCAGAGAGCTGCACATGCTCTCCCTCTTCAGAAAAATGGTCTCTGGACTCATTCCTCTACCCCCTCTCTCTCTGCCCATGATTTTCCCTTTATTTTCTTCCTTCTTTTGCAAGATTTTGTGGGTCAAATCCCCCAATTCGTGGGTCAGCCTAGAATCTTGTAGATGGGTAATTTTCTACCCATGCTTTTGAGGCAAGGTAATTCTGGTACAAAACCTATTCTTGTTCATAAATGTGGGAAGCTGATATTTCAAATACCCACTTCCTCCATTAATCATAATTCTAGAAAATGGGCAATCTAGATTTTTCTTGAATTTTAAATTGGCAAGGGAAAATTCCTCATTATTTCCTTGTCATGGCATCATGACCTATATAGGAAATCCCCCCCCTCAACAGTTGTCCAACATTTTCATTTTTACATTAGTAGTATAAATATTTACACTATTGTTTTAGCAAAATATAGTTATATTTAAAAGCTAGGGGAAATAGGGGTATTACAGACATTCTTTGGTGTTGTGCCAAGGGATTTTATGGTATTCACACCACTTTCTCATGTCCTTCTTTGATTTCTCATTACCCTTCTTGTGTTACGGCTTGGACTGGTTGTCCTAAGAGTGGCCATCTTTGCCCTGTCCCTTTTTTTTCGGGTTAGGGTCACATTTTCCCTGCTTCGGTTGTGAGGAGTTTGCAGATCCAAACTCTCTCCTATTCTGCTTAAATTTATGCTAGATCTTGATAGCATATCTATAAGCTACACCTAATGATGCGATGTCCAGAAACTTAATTTCTGTTTGAATGTATCTATGCAGACAACCGCGATATTTAAGCACCAAATGTCATTCAAAGTCTTTCATACCTAATTTGGTGCGTAGGGTATGGAAAATATTGGTGAAATATGGTACTGTCTGGTCCCTTTCCTAACACAACATGATCCATCTTGTGTATTGGTCCTCGTAGCTTCCAAAAGGGTAGTGTTGTTCTTTAATGGCATCCCTGAAGGAATCCCATGTGGGGAGACCACAAATATTGCAGATTCCTCTATGGCCCTTTTCTCAGAGTAAGTATCCCACCAGTCCTTAACATGGGGGATGGCCTTGAGGAGTGAAAAAGTAATATTTTCCCTATCCAAAAATTTGTGGATTGAAAAGTACCCTTCGAAAAGATTCAACCATTTGTCTACAGCATCCACATCTATCAGTCCTTCAGATAATGTAATATCTAAATTACTTGTACCTTGAAGGGGGTCGCATGGTTGCTTGATGAAGATACGTCTCCTGTGGGAAACCACCGAAGGATCTGTGAAAAGTTGTCCACCATTTCGTTCATTTTTCGCGCAAGGGCTTCCTCGAACAACATTTTAAAAGGATCTCCTGCTCCATCATCTTTATTCTCATCCCCCATGGGTTTTTTTTAGGCTCGGTGTGACTGATATTGCAAAGGCTCGATTGGCTTGAGTCCCAACTTCTTGTACCCAGATCTTGTTGAGTACATGCACGAAGAAAAGTAAATGAAGAGCAGACTGCTCTGATACCACTGATCTGGATTTATGAATGGAACGAAACAAATAATAGACTGGATACCATAACACATAGATACAGAGAACAACAAAAGATATCCAGTGAACAATAACTTATATTGAATAAATTTTGAAACTGTAAAATTGCAGAAATGAAAACAACTTTCTAGAATGGCGATAACTATCTTTGAGAAGATATGTGGTTGCCTCTCACATCCTTCTGAGAAGAATGATTACAATGAGTCTCCAGAGGCATTTTTAACATTACTCATGAATTCCAAAACACTAGACATCCAAAAACCTAACCCTAAGAGATGAAACGAAAAAAGTTATGTGGGCCCGAATGGGTAAGTTGGTACCTCAACTTCCCAGGGTCGTAACTTTTGTATACGATCTCCATTTTAGGTGCGTGATAGCCCATTGGAAAGGTCTTTTCGAGAAATACACATTATGTCACCAAACTCTAACTTATTCTACAATTTGACTGTGGAAAGCCAAAAAAACATTGTTTAGGGCCCCAAAACAACCCTGGACGTACATAAATATGTACTAACATGAAAATTTCCAAAATAAGCCAGTTGGATTAGGTGGGCGACCACCAATCTCCACCTAGAAGATGTGCAGGGCTTTAGAGAACCCCAGAAGTGTATAACCCACAATTAAAAATAATTACAAAAGAACGTGTTGAAGTAAAAACTGTCAAGAGAAGCTAGTTGGAATAGGTGGGTGGCCACCAATATCCACCTGGATCACTGACATACCAAAAATAGTTTAAATTGCAATTTTTCGTTGTTTAGATTACAATTTGAACGATTTCGTTTGAGTCAGGTTGGACACAAACCCTTGTAGAGGACCAAGTTGCAAATTTGTGTTGTACATTGTAGTAGCTGAATTGTTGGAAAAATTGCTTTGTAAACCACAAAATTAATAACTATCATTAATAACTAAAATTAAAAATTGTAAACCCTAACCCTAGATCTGATCTCAGATAGTGTACCATTATTTGCACAAAGCTAGGACTGCGACCTGCATGACAATGAAGAGAAACATTAGCATGTAAAGAATAGAGATTGAAAATGACAAAAAAATTCCCAGCCTTCGACATACCAAAGCAATCAAATGCATAGAACTAAAACGTAACAACATTGGGTAGGAAGGGAAATGTGCATGGGATAGTTAAAACCCTGCCGCTCTCAAACTGGTAAGGAGACAATGGTCGAGGGAGATCCACCTGGTAATGTAGTCTTTTCCATACCAAAGTAACCAAATGCCAAAATATGAAACATAACAACATGGGGCAGGAAGGGAAATATGCACGACAAGTTAAAGCCCCACTACTCTCCACCTAGTAAGGAGACAACTCTCCATGGTGCTCCACCTAGTAGAGCATGTGTTAATTGAAATTTAAACACATGCCAAACGTGGCATTCTGCAATGGAATTGTTTACATCCGATAAAAACCAATGCCTTCCCCAATATGATATTTGCGGTCCGTGGAAATGGGGTTGAGGTAGTGCTTGCTAACTACTAAAACATGGCAATAAAATGTTGCATCCATATTAATCCTTGCTAATCACCTAAACGTGGAAATTATATGGCTAGATAGTGATTTATTAACATGATTAAGTTAATGTGGAAAAGTAAACAAGTTAACGAATGCATTCATAAATGTAAGGAAGTTATGAACATTAAATCTCATTCATATATTTGAAATAACGATGAAGAATATGTGAGTATCTTTAATTGCTAACCACAAAATTAAAATTTATAATTAAAAGATTGATTAATCCAATGAAGGAAACATCTATGAACATGATAATTTATGAGTACTTTGTTAAGAGAGATAATGTCATGTAAGATCTCTCATATCAATGCTATGACCCTTTAACGAAGGGAAACACCTAGTTTTGTATTACAAGTATTGTATGTTTTCACGATTATTGTCAATTATCAAAATCGGCCATAACTGCCTTGTTGAGTCTTGAACAAATATCCATTTATGTAGCTGGGAGCGACTCTCTATACCTAAAAGATATGGAGGCTGGGGCTTCCACGATTAAATCCTCTTCAATCAGTCTTTAAATTCTGTTACTCTATGGCGTGTTCTAACAGTGGAAAGCATGTGGCATAATGTGGTAAGAGATAAGTATCTCAACAATTCCGCCCTCATCAACTGGTTAAGAAAATCAGAACATAGAGTCTGTTCTATTTCAAGAATCTGGGCAAGTTTATTACGTACTCTACCCATCATTCTCAACTGGATCATGTAGAGCCCTGACTGCGGCACCCACATAAAAATCGGTTGTGATGTAATTCTTGGTCTGGGTTCACGAGCCTTACTAAGAAATGACCTTCGATCCATTCTAGCCAGTAGACGAATCACCCTCCTCACGCACACATCAAAGTCACAGATCCATTCCTTCTGCATAGAGTGATGGAAGCCGAGCGAATATTTGGGCCTTACGGATTCATTGGCTTCGGAATGGACAAACTACCTCTCATCTCTCAACGGTGAAGGCATCACACTGGCTGACAACAATAGAGACATTTTGATATGGGCAGGAGGAGACCAATCGGGGGCCTTCACCGTAAAAAATGTTTACGATTCACTCATTTCTATCCGATCCTGGCCGATTCAGAGAGGTTGGAAGCTGGATTGTTGGCATTGGAGTATCCGTCTTAAAATTACTCTATTATTCCTCTTGGCAACATAGAACATAGTGCTTACTTGGGAAGTACTCCTTAAAAAAGGGTGGATAGGCCCGAGTCAGTGTTTTTTATGCAGGAAAAATACTGAAGACAACCCTCATTTGTTCATACATTGCGTTTTTACGAGAATGGTGTGGGCGTCTCTTACCCAACAGTTAAAACTAACATCCGTTTGGACCGAACCTTCCCTGGCAGACTCTATGGAATGTTGGTTACAAAACAAATCAGTTCCGAAGGTTCTCCCATTATTAACTTCTTGGTTTATTTGGAATGAGTGTAATCTGGAAATATTTGAAGGGAAGATTCCATCGGTAATCGCAGTGGTCATCAAGACACTCAATGCTCTTCATAAAAGAGTGGAAGTCACCTCTCCCCAGGTATTGAGAATCAAACCTTTCTTCAGACTTAAAGGCTACATAATAGCCTTCTTTGACGGGGCAGCGAAGGTAGGGGGCTCAATATGTGGGGCAGGAGGGACACTGAAATGCATTGGGGCTTCGGACTATAGATGGCTTATTTTTTGTGGTGCTAGAACCAACACAAAGGCTGAATTGATGGGAGCATGGGCGTCTCTCTGTCTTTCCAATCTACTAAATATTTACCATCTGCAGGTCCTGGGGGATTCTAAAGTAATCATCGAATGGCTTGATAAAAAATGAAATCTACAGGTGATCAACCTAGAAAGGTGGAAGGTGAGGATAAGAGAACTCGTGGCAGTCTTTCAAGGCATAAACTTTCAACATATTTATAGGAATCAAATGAGGAGGTGGACAATCTTTCCAAGAGAGCACTACACTCCCCCATTGGTAAACTGATTTATTTTCCATGGGATGGAGAAAGCGAGGGCCCAACAAAGCACATAAATGTTTTCTAATTCATGAATCAGTTCAGAACGCTTTGCTTTGACATCATCAAAATGTTGAGCCGAGTTTCTCCCCTTTCGGATCAAGGCCGAATTAGCAGTTTATTACAATAGTTTTTTAGCAGTATTTCCATGGGCTCCTTTGTGACGACATGAATTCCATGTTTGTTTAGAAGAATATATATTTGTAATGGAGTAAATTAGGAATGGCAGTCTATCCCAACAGTCCTATTTACATTTGATGAAGATGTAAAAGAAATTATAATCAATATAATTTTTGAGCGATTTTTCATCTGGAATATATATATATATATATATAAACTTTTTACGAGGTAAAAAGCATTGGTACAATATTATGGTATTTATTGCCGACTAAAGAAATGTAAGACATGATTTTCCATCTCACCAAGTAAATCGAGGGTGGCATCCTCCCTCCCTCCCTCGACACAAATAATAAGTCGTCTTTGTGTCATGCGTGTCAGCCCTTTGTTATTTATTTTTAAAGTTTATGATGAGTTCGATCACGAGTAAAGTTCATAATTTGAATTTATTTTTTATTAAAACTTAAAAAGATTGTGGAATCTATCCATATATAATATATCTATTTTTATTAATAAAAAATATTAAAAGATTTGTTTTTTAACTCATTTAACCTTTTCTTATGGTTGTCAAACGCGATGGATAAATTTTTGGTTGTCAAACATAATGGATAAAATGTTTGAAGTTCGTGTTGAAGAAGATTATGCTTCAATGATGCAGTATGATATTTGTGTTAATATGTAGTATTTTTTGATGATTATTTTTTAATTATAATAATAATAATTTATTTTTAAGGTTATGATCAAGTTAGATATTAAATTGGTGTATGAGATTATCTTGTTTATGGGATAAGGGATCTTCTTTGCTCAATAATTTGAGTGTTAAAGTTTATGGAGGTAGATATACTCTATCCTCCTTAGGATTTGAACATGACTTGTGAAGAAACACATGTTCTTAACGATTAGGCTCACTCAATATTCAATGTATGGTATTGTGGAGAGGGATCTAAATAAGTCAGAGTCATGTAACAAAAAACACACACTTAATAATAAGTATGTTTTATTGCTATTAAATTAAAAAAAAAATGGAAATGTGGGGTTGTTTACAATAAGTTATAGTTTAATAAAATTGTAAAAACGTAATTAATATAAAATGTTATATTGAGTTTTGGGTTTAACGTTTAGGACAATTTAATAAATTAAATAAAATATGAAGAAAATTGTTAAAACAAAACATGTAAACTTATCAAATTAGCTTATACAATTAGTTTAAAATGTATAAGTAAACTTCAATATGGTTAATTATGGATAGTTTGTTCATATTAATCATTAATATGAATGAAGAATAGTTTAAGAAATTACGTATGATGTCAAGTATCTATTTTTTTTTCAATGTTATGTATTAATATTGGAAAATGAGATGTAACAACTTCAAAATATGTATACATTGAACTATTGAAAATTATTTTCTTTGGTTATTGGATTTTTCTAACATGAATAAGTTTTGCATTATTATCCTTTCTTTATTATTTTTCTATATAAAAAGTAAAACACTTTTACTTAAGGAATCTTTTACTCATCATTTTTCTATATAAAAAGTAAAACACTCTCACCTAAGGAAGGGGAGAAGGTGGTGGGCATATGTTTTTTTTGAAAAAAAAGTACTTTAATGTACCATAATCATGAGTGCGCAGATCTTTATCATTTGTTTATATAAAAAGTAAAACACTTTTACTTAAGGAATCCTTTACTCATCATTTTTCTATATAAAAAGTAAAACACTCTCACCTAAAGAAGGGGAGAAGGTGGTGGGTATAGGTTTTTTTTTGAAAAAAAAGTACTTTAATGTACCATAATCACATGAGTGCGCAGATATTACACTAGTGCATAAAAAAAGGCAAGAGAAAGTATACTGCAAATTTTTTAACTTTGGTACTTCCTAATCATATACTTGCACAACTACACTATTTATAACTACAAATTTGGGCATCAAAATACATGGCGCACCATCATTAAGGTTAAAAAAAATAGCAATGTACTTAGAATTTTTATCATCTTTCATTGCATTTCCCCTTAAATTATCATCAATTATTTTTACACTAAACACATCACCTAAAATATGATGCTTATGAATTCTTGAATTTGGTCCCCACTTTCCATTTACTAAATCAACCTAACTTTACAAGTCATCACTAGTGTGCTGGTGTGCTATATACTACACTGGTTGTGGTGTTGAGCATAGCACACTGTCATAATCACCAACTCATCCATTACCCGATGCCTTGAGACTCATTGGATTTACCTTCTCTAGTGCATCTACAATGCACTAGATCAAAAAAGATCATCATATTTGTTTATGCAATTATGGATGCGCCATCAGAGGTGCATTAATTCCATATTAGTGCATCACAATACCATTTGTCTTTGTATCACAATGTGGGAATATTAATTAGACTAACCATTTACATGGCATAAAACATGCACCAAAACCAAAACGGTGTGGTGTACTAATCTAAGTGCAACACTCACTGTGGTATTATGCCTTTTGTACTTGTTGGGGCACACCCAAAATTATGCATTATAAATTGTGTAAAGTCCTCAATTCAAAATTAAATAGTGAATTAATCACAACACTTTTATTTTATGAACAATTTGATATTAGATTTATATAATTTTTTAATGAAATTTTTATGTCACCCAAAATTATGCATTATAAATTGTGTAAAGCCCTCAATTCAAAATTAAATAGTGAATTAATCACAACACTTTTATTTTATGAATAATTTGATATTAGATTTATATAATTTTTTAATGTATTTTTTATCTCAATCATCTTGCATAGGACCATAAACAAATTATTTGATACTACAACCTTCAAAAGAAATGATTGTACAAATATATTACACATGCAAGCATTCTTTCAACCTGATAAATAGTGATGGAGACTTTTATGTAGATAGATTCAATTGTTTATATGTTTCTTTCAATTCAAATTCATTTTGCATTATAGTTGAAGATCATCATGTTTGGGGATATTTTCTTTTACAGATGGGATTAAGTGATTCATAGTCTTCTTTCAACTAAAATTTATTATGTGTAATCTAGGGAAGTTGGGATGTATGTTGGAGAAGTGATGCAGGAGCATCGCTATCAAATCAAGAAAAGTGGACGTGGAAGCAAAGTCGACACATCAACGCATCGAAAGAGCCAAACTGACTCTTAACCAGCTTGGTAGTGGTGTGGAGATCTTTTTGAATCTCTTGTTAATTAATTAGTTGTATGTAAAGTTGGACCACCGTTTTGAATTGACGGATCATTGTAAATCCTTACACGACTGTAAAATATTACAGGTGTAGGATATTGTTAAGAACCAAACATTAAGATAACATATAAAAACCTAAGGAAAAGTACTCAACGCCTTGAAAAAGAGATAATCTCAGATAATAAGCCTCTTCGAGGGGGCAACCTCCTTTTACCCCACTTAAATGTTCAAGTCCAAGATGATTCAAAATGAAAATGTCTCCTTGGTATATATAGGAGACTACGAGGTATAATTACAAATAATGGCCTAAGGCCGACATAATTAAAATAACATTACTAATCTAAATTACAACTAATGGCCTAAAGACGACATAAATAAAATAGCATTACTAATCTAATATGCCCCAATTAAGGGGTAATGAGCCAA
>ML797083.1:66174-76868 GCA_009831015.1 Picea engelmannii
GGCTTATTTGGTGTAGAAGGTCCCTTTTTGGGTGGCATGTTGGCCAAATATCACTTTTGAGTCTTGATTTTGAGGTGGTTCTACTAGACAATATTTATTCTGTTATATCTCCCAAGTTTCGGCCCTTCTGGGTATGAAACTTTATTTTAGGTATTTCTCTGATATTTCTTCTCTGCAATTCCACAGGTCTGATCAAAATTGGATGTGCCAAGTGGAATTTACGGTAACTTCCTCACAACTTGTTGATTTTTGGCCTTTCCAGGAGATCTCACTTGTATAGAATGCCCCGCACAAAATAATTGATATCAAATTCTGAAACTTGCACCCCAAATACTAAAGACTGTCCACGATCCAATGCAACCAGTCCCACTGAATTTGGATACTCCAGCAAGAAGTTATGCTTGTTTTACCTAGAACACCTTCTTGAGACTAGTCAATAGGACTAGTCAGATACCCTATCTTACACAAGGTGTATCTACAAATTTAATATGAACCAGAAGCAGAACTTTTTACCACAGATACCTTACTAATTTCTGTAAATTTCCTCCAGAGTTTAGGGTCTGAAACGTTATAGAAATTTTTTTATAGCGAAAATTCCACAATGACTCATTTCAGGATGATTCCAGGACCCTATATTGTACAGGCTGTATCTCAAAAATTATAAGGCCTCAGGAGCTGAATTTTGAACCCAACGTACCTTGCTTCATGTGATAAATACCCTCCAAGCGGTTCCTTTTGAAACGTTGTAGAAAAAAAGTTATAGCAAAAATTCCACGGTGTCTCAGATGTAGCAGCGAAACCCCAAGACCTTGAGCTCTGATACCATATGTTAAGAACCAAACATCAAGATAACATATAAAAACCTAAGGAACAGTACTCAACGCCTTGAAAAATAGATAATCTCAGATAATAAGCCTCTTTGAGGGGGAAACCTCCTTTTACCCCACTTAAATGTTCAAGTCCAAGATGATTCAAAATGAAAATGTCTCCTTGGTATATATAGGAGACTAGGAGGTATAATTACAAATAATGGCCTAAGGCCGACATAATTAAAATAACATTACTAATCTAAATTACAACTAATGGCCTAAAGCCGACATAGATAAAATAACATTACTAATCTAATATGCCCCAATTAAGGGGTAATGAGCCAATATTAGGGCTTAACAGATATTAGTCCACATTAGTCATTAGGTTGCATTAATTAAAGCTGAATAGGTAACTGCTTGAGTAGTGTGTGATAGAATTTAGATAGGGAAGAAAGAGCAGAGAAGCTCTGGGTCCTTAGATAAGTTTTCTAATTGTAATGACTGTAGGAGATAGAGGTGCAATCATGTTTTTTCTAGAATGAATAGAACAGAGGAAATTGATCCAATTGTACCATGTTGATACTGTTTACAAGTTTACTATTGTTATGAGTTTTGTGGATGTATGATGTTCATGGTGAATGGATGAATTTATGAAGAATTGAATAAGTTTCAATTGTTTCTCTTCTGTAAGTTATACAAGGAGTGCATATTGAATCCAAGGAGTGCGTGTGGGAGAGTCTTGTTCGACTCGAAGCTCATAAGAGATAGCGTGGAACTTTTTTTTATGCAGAGTGTGCATATTAAGCGCAAGGAGTTCATATGCGAAGTCTTTGAATTGGAGAAATAACTCGGGTTTTTCTCTCAAGAAATCATAGAGGTCGGTTGCAAGGAGTGCACAGGACCAGAAATCGACTAAGTGTCGAAGAAATCTTTTAGAAGAAGAATTTGCAAAGGTTGGGCCAGTGAAGGGTGAATATTTGTCCAAGAGGAGCCAAATTATTTCAGACCGTTGGATTTAGGAAAAATGCATGAGCTTTAAAATCTGTGTATACATAGGAGGAGA
The DNA here is from genome assembly GCA_009831015.1 of Picea engelmannii. Classification (NCBI taxonomy): domain Eukaryota; kingdom Viridiplantae; phylum Streptophyta; class Pinopsida; order Pinales; family Pinaceae; genus Picea; species Picea engelmannii. The sequence continues at coordinate 68,047 of ML797083.1, forward strand.
GATCGCTGAAGTCTTGAAGTAATGAGAGACCGTTCATTATCAAGGTTGATAGGTGGCGAAAGATCCAAAACTACGGAGAAAGAGTTTGTGGCCAACGAGAGAACGAAATCATCGAAGAGCCGTGAGTCGTCGATCTGCGAAGGGACACTTGTCACCAAATCATGGATTCCACTTGAAATCACTCTGAGAGAAACAAAGTGTGGGGAAGTTGAGATTTCTAAAGGTCGAAGTTCTGAAGGAGACAAGGGCCGTTGATTTAAGGAGAACACGTGTCAACAGATTGGGAGCTCCGAGTAAATTGCAATTGCGTTTCAATTGAGAATTGAGATTGCTGACACCCGAAGACCCGAAGGAGATCTGAACCATCTAATCCAGAAGGATACATGGTGATAGATTATGAACTCCGGAGAAATCACTTCAAGATTTTTAGATTGAGACTTGAAACTCCCAAAGCCTGGAGTGTCGGAGGGCCAAAATAAACTTCGACTGTTGGATAGTTTGAAGTAAATTATAGCCATCCGATTCAGGAGGACACACAACAATAATCCGTGTATTTCAGAGGAAAGCAAAGGTTGAAAGTTGAAACTCCCGAAGTCTGAATCACGAAATAAATCACAATCGTTGATTTAGAAGGGTTAAATCTGATCTGTAGTTTTGGAAAGGACAGACCTGAGCTATCAGTTCATAAGCACCATCGAGATTTTGAGATCAATGGTTATGAAGGATTGCGGGGATGGAAAATGATCGAAATTTAAAAACTTGAGAGTGGGCCGCAATAGAAACCGTGGTATTGAAAATTGGACACGTGGTGTTTGGTAGTGAATTGTGGCGAGAAAAGTAGATTGACCCCAAACCACTTTCGACCACGCCCGCAATTGTGTGTGGACATAGCCCGAGGTCATATGAAGAAAGGAGATAACGGAGGAGGAGCTAGTGCTTGAACACTAATCGTCCGATAGTGCGAAGGGAGAGATTGCAAGTGTCATAGAACTTGCACCGAAAGATTGAAGAGATCTGTGGTTATTTACAAATGAGACCATTAAGGTTTTAGAGAGCTAATTCAGTTCTGAGAATTGAAGATCCTTGATTGGGAGGTCATGCAGCCTAAGGAGAAGGGGGTTGGCATCAAGTGGTATCAGAGCTTGAAAAGTTTCGAAGTTGTATTATGTGTATTAGAAATAGTTGAAATAATGCTGCCAAGGATTCATGTAGATCCACCTATGGAAAACCCTGCTGTGGAGCTTCGCGCAAGGTTGGAAGCGATGGAAGAAATACAAAGAAGAACACCTACTACTAAAGACGTCAGTGATGCAGAAAGTGAAGAAGTAGAAGTTGAAGAAGCTATAGGGGAAGTGCAGCTGAAGAACGCTTATTGAAAGTTGTTGTGAAGTTGGGAGCTAGAGCAAAGATGGACGTCCCAATGTATGAAGGTAATTTGGATTCTGAAGAGCTATTGGACTGGATACAGTCCATGGATAAGTATTTTGACTATGAAGATGTCGATGAAGGAAGGAAGGTGAGACATGCTGTCACTATATTAAAGGGACATGCAACACTGTGGTGGGATGAATTGCAGGCAGAGAGAAGGAGAAAAGGTAAACAAGAATAAAGAATTGGGATAGAATGGTAGCCAAACTGAAGGCTAAATTCATACCTAAGGATTACTAGATAAACCTGTTCAGAAAGTTGCAGAACCTGAGATAGAGGGGTATGATAGTGAAAGAGTACACAAAAGAATTTTATAGACTGAATATTAGGTCTGGACAAAGAGAGAAGGATGATGAGAAATTTGCCAGCTATATAAATGACTTGAGATATTAAATCCAGGATGAGATCAGCATGGTGACTATGAGGACAGTGGAAGATGCTTATCAGATTGCACTGAAGGTAGAAGAAAAGTTGCTAGGAATCAGAGTCAGCGAAGCAGAAGAAGAGGCTCAAATAGAGGTAAGGGAATTGTCTATGATAAGGCACCCGAAACCAAGTATGAAATTGAGAAATCATATAGTCACTTTGAAAGAGGAGGAAGTTCCCGAAGAAGATCGTTTGGTGGGAGAAATTATTTTCCTTGAGGAAGAGGAAGAGGTAGAGGAGGTGGAGTTAAATGTTATGTCTGTGGAAAGACAAGACACATGTCTTGGGAATGCCCTGAGAGGAAGAAAGAAGGAGGAGGAGAAACACACATTTCTAAGGCCTAGAAGAATGTAGAAGAATAGGTAGTCGAAGGAGGAAAAAACCTAATGATGAGGAAAGTTCTTCTAAATCCAGAGAACGAAATAGAAGATTCAGTTCAACAAAAGAAGTTGTTTAAGACTGCTTGTAAAACAAAGGATACAGTTTGCAAGATGATTATAGACAATGGAAGTACTGATAATTTAGTATCTACAGAAATGGTGAAAAATATGGAGTTGGAGACAACTACACACCTAAGCCCATATAAGGTATCATGGTTGCAAAAGGGACATAAAGTAATGGTAAGTCAACAATGTAAAGTTGAATTTAAAATAGGAGGTTATCAAGATGAGATTTTGTGTGATGTAATTCCTATGGATGTTTGTCATATTTTGTTGGGGAGACCATGGTAGTTTGATAGGAATGTCATTCATGATGGGAGAAAAAATACTTATACTCTAGAGAAGAATGGTAGAACTCACATTTTACTACCAATAGAAGAGAAGAAAGAAAAGGAATAAGTCAACACAAAAATACTTCTCATGAGTGGGAAGGAACTATTGAAGGAGATTAAGAAAGATCAAGAAATGCAATTTATTGTATTGAGGAAGCCAAGAGTTATCCTTACCAATACTTCTATGAATGATTTACTTGAAGAAATCTAAGAATTGTTAGAGAATTTTGTTAACATAGTAGTGGATGAGTTGCCTCACTCATTACCACCCATTAGGAGTATTAGCCACCATATTGATTTGATTTCAGGAGCTAGTTTACCAAATAAAGCAGCGTATAGGTTGACACCTCGAGAGAATGAAGAGGTTAAGAAGAAAGTTCAGGAGTTGTTGGATAAAGGTTTAGTTAGGGAAAGTCTAAGCCCATGTGTAGTGCCAACTATATTAAGTCTGAAGAAGGATGGAGGATGGAGAATGTGTATAGATTCCAGAGCCATCAACAAGATTACCATCATGTATATATTTCCTTTACCTAGGATGGATGATTTGATGGATTGTTTGAGTGGAGCAGGCTATTTTTAAAAATTATACTTAAAGAGTGGATATCATCAGATAAGGATGAGAGAGAGAGATGAATGGAAGACAACATTTAAGACAAATGAAGGTTTGTTTGAATGGCTAGTCATGCCATTTGGATTGACAAATGCTCCAAGAACATTTATGAAGTTGATGAATGAAGTACTGAAGGACTTCATAGGTAAATTTGTCATTGTGTATCTGGATGATATATTAGTTTTCAGCAAAACAGAGGAATGACATTTAAAACATTTGACATTAGTGATGAGGAGGTTGCAACAAGAAAAGTTGTTAATAAACTTGAAGAAAAGTTCTTTTATGAAGACATAACTCATATATTTTGGTTTTGTGATATCTTCAAATGAATTGAATATGGATCCAGAGAATTTGAGAGCAATCAAAGAATGACCATCACCAAGAAACATATTTGGGGTGATAAGTTTTCATGGATTGGCAAGTTTTTATAGAAAGTTTATCATAAATTTTAGTGGTATATATGCACCCATGATGGATACTATGAAGAAGAAGCATAAGTATTTTAATTGGATAGAGGAGGCTGAGAAAATCTTTAAGATGTTGAAGAAGAAGATAATAGAACAACCAATTTTGGAAAAAAAATCAGGTGAGGTGTGATGCAAGTGGAATATCCATTGGAGCAGTTTTGAGTCAAGATAATAGGTTAGTTGCTTATTTTAGTGAAAAGTTGAATGACACTTAGAAGAAATATTCTACATATGACAAGGAGTTTTATGCAGTCATTCAAGCTTTGAAGAAATGGAGACATTATTTAATTCCAAAAGATTTTTTCTTGTATAGTGATAATCAAGCTTTGCAATTTATTACTAGGCAAGAGAAGTTGAATCAGAGGCATGCTAAGTGTGTAGAACTCATGCAGAAATTTAATTTTGTCATTAAACATATTTCTGGACATGCTAATAAAGTTGCAGATGTTTTGAGCAAGAGGAGTTTGGTTGTACATGAATTCGAAGTGAAGACCTTAGGGTTTGAGCACCTTAAGGAAATGTATCAGGAAGATCCAGATTTTAAGGAGGCTTATGAAGCATATGGAAATCCTTTGTTGAGGGATAAAAACTCATGGGAAAAATATTTGATCTAGGATGGATTGTTGTTTAAAGGAAGCGAATTATGCATACCAAGATGCTCAATGAGAGATAATTTTTTGAATGAAAAACATAGTGGATGCCTAGCTAGACATTTTGGTCATGATAAAACATTTGCACAGCTGGATAGTTTGTATTATTGGCCAGGTATAAGGGCATATGTGAAGAAATTTGTAGACCGATGTAAAATTTATCAACATGCAAAAGGAAAGAGACAAAATACTAGTTTGTGTCAACCATTGCCTATTCCAGAAAGGCCTTGGGATGCAATTAGTATGGATTTTGTATTGGGATTACCTAGAACCCAGAAGGGAAGTGATTCCATATTTGTTGTGGTCGATAGATTTTCTAAGATGGCATATTTCATACCATGGCAGAAAACAAATGATGCAACACATATAGCCAATGTATTTTTTGGAGAAGTTGTGAGATTACATGGATTTCCCAGAAGTATAGTCTTAGATAGGGACACCAAGTTTGTAGGACACTTTTGGAGGACTCTATGGAAGAGGCTGTGAACAAATTTATATTTTAGTTCAACATATCACCCTTAGAAAGATGTACAAACTGAAGTAGTGAACAAGAATCTGGGAATTTTTTTAAGGAGTTTAGTCATTGAACAAGGTCGCCAGTGTGATCAAATTTTGGCACATATAGAATTCACATTTAACAATTCAGTTAATAGGAGCACTGGAAAAATTCCATTTGAGATAGTGTATGGAAGACATCCAAGAGGGATTGAAGAATTGAGAGAGTTGAAACAAGATGAATTCAGGAGCGTTGGAGCAGAATATTTTGCTACAGAAATACAAAGACTTCATGATCAAGTTAAGAAATAGATACATGATAGTAATCTAAAGTATAAGGATAGAGTTGATCAGAAAAGAAGGGAAGTTGAATTTGAAGTGGGAGATGAAGTTTTAGATCATTTGAGAAAAGAGAGGTTTCCAAGAGGAACATATAATAAGTTGAAGATGAAGAAGATAGGACCATGCAAGATCCTTAGAAAATTTGCAGCAAATGCTTATGAGATCGAGTTGTCGAGCAATGTTGGGATATCACCGATATTCAACATTGCAGATTTATATCCTTATAACAGAGATGACGAAGGAGAATTAGATGATCAAGAAGAGATAAAGTGGGAAGAACAGATGCCCACAGTAGAAAAACCTCATATGGAGAAAATACTGTAACAAAGAGTTGGAAGGAAAACCAAAAGAAAGATGTATCCTGAATATTTGGTGAAGTGGAAGGATCACCCCGTGGAAGATTCAAGTTGGGTAACTGAACCTGATATTTTGAAGCATGAAAAGACAATGTGAGAGCTCATGGACAAGAGTCTGTGAATATTTTGGCCAGAGGAGTATGATGTAGGAGCATCACTATCAAATCAAGAAAAGTGGACGTGGAAGCAAATTCGACACATCAATGCATTGAAAGAGCCAAACTGACTCTTAACCAGCTTGGTAGCGGTGTGGAGATATTTTTGAATTTCTCATTAATTAATTAGTTGTATGTAAAGTTAGGCCACCATTTTGAATTGATGGATCATTGTAAATCCTTACATGACTATAAATATTATAGGTGTAGGATGTTAGCTCGCATTAGTCATTAGGTTGCATTAATTAAAGTTGAATAGGTAACCACTTGAGTAGTGTGTGATAGAATTTAGATAGGGGGAGAAAGAGAAGAGAAGCACTGGGTCCTTAGATAAGTTTTCTAATTGTAATGACTGTAGGAGATAGAGGTGTAATCATGTTTTTCTGGAATGAATAAAATAGAGGAAGTTGATCGAATTGTACCGTGTTGATACTGTTTACAAGTTTACTGTTGTTATGAGTTTTGTGGATGTATGATGTTCATGGTGAATGGATGAATTTATGAAGAATTGAATAAGTTTCAATTGTTTCTCTTCTGTAAGTTATGCAAGGAGTGCATGTTGAATGCAAGGAGTGCGTGTGAGAGAGTCTTGTTCGATTCGAAGCTCAAAAGATATAGCGTGGAACTTTTGTATGCAGAGTGTGTTAGGATATTTAGGCACTTAGGATTTATTTAATATCTACTTGGTCTAATATGTCGTTAGGTAAAAGTGTGTTTCTTTAGTATGCATTAGTATGCATTTGTAGTTAGGAAATCCGACGGTCACGATATGTTCCCGACATAGAGTGATCCGATGGTTCATACTCTCTTTGATCTTAACGACCATTGATCCGTGGCTTAACACCCGATTGGTCCATGATCTCTATTTAAAGAGCATGGAGGGTCATTTTCCGATGATCGATTTTGAGAAACTCTCATGTAAAATCTCTCTGCAATCTTTTTCTTTGCATTAATAAACTGCTCCAAGTGGTCGCGTTGGCTAGGGCCATGGATGTTTCCCTGTAGGGGTTTTACCACATGAAAACATTGGTGTGTTGATATTTTATCTGGTTATGTGAGTGGTTACTGAAGGTCTCCGTCCTATATTGGAATACCTGTGTTGTCGAACATGGTATCAAAGATTGTTTGAAGACCCACTCCTGTTGTAGATCAAGATCGTGAAGCCGAGTTACCTCATCTCCATTTTTTGGAATTTACATACATTTCTGGGCTGAGAGGACTATTCCATTGCATCTAGAACACACGTTTCATTTAGGAACACTTTTTGTTTCATTAGAAAAGGTTTCTGTTTTCCCAAGATACGATCATTATAGTCAGATCTAGAGGTATACAGCCTGAATACACATTTTTAAAATTTCTGCAAAGTTTTATTTTGATTTTATTTCGGTTTGTATTTCTTATTTCCGGGTTGCTAATCTTTTAGATCTGCATATGATATTTGCCTCGCGCCCTATGCGATCTCGACAAATCATAAACAGATAGGAAAATGTGCATCTTCCGGGTAAGCTAACTGAGATCTAACCTTTGTTGTCATCGAGAAGCGAAATTTTTTTCTTGTGTGAAAAAGAGTTTTTTTTAGCACACTCTCCAAGGCTGTCGTCAACAAAAACAACAACAAAAATCCTCCTTCTGAACATTACAATATGTTTTTCTAGACCATCTGGTTAAAACTTGCCTTATTAAGTAAGAGGTCTTGAGTTCAAGTCTCTCTTTTGTTACTTTTAAAAAAAAAAGTTCATGCTAAAAATTGTAAAGTGCATTTAACTTCAAGTATAAAAGTGAATCACTATAAGTAGTTTTATATTTTATCATGCAACTTTTCTGTTATAAGGTAACTTCATTGTAAAAGTGATCCCCACTTTTTCTTTATAAAAGTGGGTCACTTCATAAATCATCTTACACTATCACGTGGTTATTTGGTTACCGTTTATGCCTTTTTTTAAAAGGGCATAACTCTCACATCGGAAGAAAGTTTTCAGTGCCGTTTTTTTTAAAACCACACAAGTTTTCGAGATCTTTCCATCCAGAACATTAGTTTCAGTTTTTAAATCCACATTATTTGCATATTTAATATGACTTCTACGAGTAATGTCTTGCTTACCAACAACAACTACTTCCAATGGAAATCCCATATGGAAGATTTATTAAGAAGTAAAGGCTTGTACCAGATTACCTTGGAAAAGGAAAAAACACCCACTGATGATGATAAGAAATCAAAATGGGATAATAGGAATGACGAAGCACGTGGACTAATCAGAATGTCCATCTCTCATGATTTAAGGTACCACCTTCAAGGAATTGATGACCCCGAAGAAGCTTGGAACATGATTGAATCTGTGTTTGGTAAACTCAATATTATTCGAGCACACTAGTTAGAAAATCAAATACTGAACTTGAGTCCAAGTGATTTTTCTTGCCTTGGAGACTATCTATCTAAGTTTAAAACACTCAAAATTTTATGTGAAGAATGTAAGATAAAAATGGAGGAAGAGCGTTGCATATATCTTATTCTTTCTAAGCTAGGTAGTGCATATTCGATGTTTGTATCTACCTTTTATGCCATGAGAGAGGCTCTAGGGAAAGCTTATGAAAAACCCACTCTTGAGTCATTTTGTGCTTCTTTGATTAGAGAGGAAGATAAGCTTGTACAACTTGGAGTGATCAACACTACATGTACCTTCAACAAAGCCTTAGTTGCCCAGCAGAAAGATAAACCCAAGTATCCCAAGAAGAAACATCCTCGCTACAACAACAAACAACATAAGGGTCCCAAACCCGCTCAGACAACTTGAGCTCCTAATGGTGACGAAGGAGAAAAATATAAAAGTAAGAATACTAACAAACATTGCAACTTTTGTGATAAAGATGGTCATGATGAGTCCAAATGTTTCAAGAAGATGACAGCCTTAGAAGCAACAATGAAGAAGCACAACATCAATATTGATTCTTCTTCTTCTTTTTCTTCTCATGGACATGCCCTTTCTCCTTATGATTTCTCTTTCAATACACCTTCTACTACTACTTCTTCTTCTGATGAGTGGCTTATTGATTCAGGAGCATCTTATCATATGGCTAAGGATAAAGCCATATTTTCTGCTCTAAATGAATGTAACACCAAGAA
>ML797083.1:77065-88249 GCA_009831015.1 Picea engelmannii
CTCTAAATGAATGTAACACCAAGAAAATATTTGTTGGTGATGATAGATCTCTTAGTGTTGTAGGATCTGGAACAGTTTAGGTAGAAAATGGTCATTTCAATGATGTATTATGTGTTCCAAATCTTTCTTGTAACCTTCTATCAATATATCAAATCACTCATTCAGGTGAAGGTACAACCATAGACTTTTCACCTCACCAAGTTGTAATCAAGGATCTAAATGATCCTAAGCATGTTCTTGCAACTGGAATTGGTGATGATATTACCAGGTTGTACAAATTTGAAAACTTTGGTTCATCAGTTTTTGTTGCTCATAGCGATGACTTGAACAAACTTTGACATGAGCAGTTTGGTCATCTAAACAATCGCTCATTGCAACAACTATGTAATCAACAGATGGTGACTGGTCTTCCTCTTGTTTCATGTAGAGATGGTGTTTGTGCCGGTTGTTTTCTCGACAAACATCATCGAGACAATTTTGACAAACATGCCTCTTGGCACGCCTCGAGTCCTTTGCAGCTTGTTCACAGTTATTTGTGTGGTCCACTTTCTTCTCCTTCTTTTTCTAGGTGCAAGTATTTCTTAAATTTCATTGATGACTTTTCCAGACGTACTTGGGTTTACTTCTTAAAACTCAAGAGTGAAGTTTTTGACAAGTTTTTGGCCTACAAGGCCCTTGTAGAAAAGCAATCTGGACATAAAATTCAAAGGTTAAGAACAGATAATGGAGGTGAATATGTGAACAATAATTTTACAAGCTACTGCACTACACAGGGAATCCAAATGCAACACGCTGTTCCATATACACCACACCAAAATGGTGTTGCTGAGAGAAAGAACTGCACATTAAAAGAAATGGCTAATTGTATGATCCAATCTAAGGGATCAAGTCTAAAGTATTGGGCAAAAGCCATCAATTGTGAAAATTACATAGTAAATCGCACTCCCACAAAGGCTCTTAAAAATGTAACACTGGAAGAAGCTTGGACTAAAATTAAACCAAATGTAAGTCACTTTTGTGTATTTGACAGTATAGCATGGGCTCACATTCCTGATGAGAAAATGAAAGCATTGCAGCCTAAAAGTGAGAAGTGTATATTTTTGGGTTATTCGAAAGATGTCAAAGGTTACAGACTCCAATCACATTGTAATGAAATTGTTGTTAGAAGAGATGTTAAATTTGATGAAAATCTCTTGGCATGTGAGCCTAATTCGGCGATTGTGCCTTCTTTGGCCTGCTAGCCATCTTTGGCATTTGTGCCTTCTTATGATCCGGTTTCTTATTCAGATGATGACAGTGAGGATGAAAATCCACCTCCGCCTACTCACCCTTCTCCAGATGAGTCCTTTGAACCTGAACCTACACCAGCTCCACCACTTCCTAGATGGGTCTGTTCAACACGAGAATCAACTAATGATCTTGTCGGTGATCCTTCAGATCAACATCAGAAACGTTCACAGTTCCAACGTGCCTCTTCTCTTTTGGATCTCATGATCCAAAGACATTTGCAGAAGCTTAAGATAATCCAGATTGGGATACAACAATGAATGAAGAGTATCATTCTTTAATGGCAAATGATACTTGGGATCTTGTACCTCTTCCAAAAGGAAGAAAACTTGTTAGATGCAAATGGGTCTACATAACTAAGTATGCATCAGATGGAAGTGTTGAAAGACACAAGGCTCGGTTAGTTGCCAAAGGATTTTCCCAAGTTGAAGGAATTGACTATAATGAAACCTTTCCCCCTGTAGCAAAAATGAATTCCATCCGCCTTATTCTTTCCCTTGCTACCTCACATAAATGGGAGGTCCATCAGATGGATGTTAAATCCGCCTTCTTGCATGGAGATTTTCAAGAAGAAATCTACATGGAACAACCTCCTGGCTATGTCCAGAATGACTCTAGCCTTGTTTGTTGCCTCAAGAAATCTCTTTATGGTCTCAAGAAAGCTCCCCGAGCTTAGTATGCCAAAATGGATAGATTTCTTATTGCCACTGGATTCTCTAGATGTCATTTTGATCCGAATGTCTATACCGATAAAGTAGGAAGCCATCTCATAATCCTTGTCCTTTATGTTGATGACCTTATCCTTATTGGTAGTGACTCAAAAATTTTAAACCATGTGAAAACCAGCCTTAAGAAGAAATTTGAAATGACAAACTTAGGATTTTTGCACTATTTCCTTGGCCTCGAAGTTTTGCAAACCAATGAAGGAATTTTTCTTTCCTAGTCTAAGTATGCTTGTGACCTTCTTCGTCACTTTCACATGGATGATTGTAAACCAAACCCTTCTCCCTTCCAGTCTAGAGTCAAGCTTTCTGCTACCTGTACTTCTCCTAAAGTTGATGCCACCCTATATCATCAGTTAGTTGGTAGCCTCTTATACTTGACTCATACCTGTCCTAATCTTTACTTTATTGTTGGTCTTGTTGCTTGATACATGCAAACACCCTATGAAATCCATTGGAAAGCAGCTAAAAGGATACTTCGCTATGTTCATGGTACATTTCAGTTAGATATACATTACAGTTCAGGGGGGACTCCTTTATTGGTTGGTTTCACTGATTCAGATTGGGCTAGTGACCCTGATGATCAGAAGTCTACTGCAGGTTATGTTTTCAACCTTGGTTCAGAACCTGTCACTTGGGACTGTAAGAAACAACAGGCTATTGCACTTTCTTTAGCAGAAGAAGAGTACCGAGCAACGCAAATGCAAGTCAAAAATCCCTGTAGCTTCGGTAGATCCTTTCAGAGTTTGGATTCCAACACCAGCATCCGACCAGCCTTTGGTGTGACAATCAGAGTGCCATCAAGCTCGCCAAAGACCGAGTTCAAAATCAACGTAGCAAACACATCGAGCTACACATGCACTTCATCATAAATCTCATTCATGATCAAGTTATTGAAGTGCTCTTTTTCCCTATAGAAGATCAAGTTGCAAACATTTTCACAAAGTCTCTTACAGAAGCGAATTTTTCCAAACTTCGCTCTATGTTAGGAGTTCAAGAAGTTTTCATTAAGGGGGGATAGGCTCTAATGCCTCCTTACTTCTCCTATTGTGTCACTATTGTAAATCCTTCAATCCTATCCCAAGTTGTTCTTAAGGGGGGATGTTAGGATATTTAGACACTTAGGAGTTAGTTAAGATCTACTTGGTCTAATATGTCGTTAGGTAAAAGTGTGTTTCTTTAGTATGCATTAGTATGCATTTATAGTTAGGAAATCCGATGGTCATGATATGTTCCCGACATAGAGTGCTTCGATCGTTCATACTCTCCTCGATCTTAACGACCATTGATCCGTGGCTTAACACCCGATTGGTCCACGATCTCTATTTAAATAGCATGGAGGGTCATTTGCCGATGATCGATTTTGAGAAAATCTCTTGTAAAATATCTCTATAATTTTTTTCTTTGCATTAATAAACTGCTCCAAGTGGCCGTGTTGGCTGGGGTCGTGGATGTTTCCCCGTAGGGGTTTTACCATGTGAAAACATCGGTGTGTTGATCTTTGATCTGGTTATGTGAGTGGTTACTGAAGGTGTTCTCCCTCTGTTGGAATACCTGTGTTGTTGAACAAAGTGTGAAAATTAAGTGTAAGGAGTGTGTATGAGAAGTCTTTGAATTGGATAAATAACTCAGGTTTTTCTCGCAAGAAAGCGCAGAGGTCAGTTCCAAGGAGTGCACAGGACCAGAAATCAACTAAGCGTCGAAGAAATATTTCAGAAGAAGAATTTGTGAATGTTGGGCAAGGTGAAGGGTGAAGATCTATCCAAGAGGAGCCGAATTATTTTAGACCATTGGATTTAGGAAAAGTGCACAAGATTTAAACTCTGTGTATACATAGGAGGAGAGATCGTTGAAGTCCCAAAGTAATAAGAGACTGTTCATTATCAAGGTTGACAGGTGGCGAAAGATCCACAACTCCGGAGAAAGAGTTTGTGGCCAAGGAGAGAATGGAATCACCGAAGAGTCATGAGTCATCGATCTGCGAAGGGACACTTGTCACCAGATCGTGGATTCTGGGTGAAATCACTCCAAGAGAAACCAAGTGTGGGGAAGTTGAGATTTCTGAAGGCCGAAGTTTCGAAGGAAACAAGGGCCATTGATTTAAGGAGAACACGTGTCAACAGATTGGGAGCTCCGAATAAATTGTAATTAGGTTTCAATTGAGAATTGAGGTTGCCGACACCTAAAGACCAGAAGGAGATTTGAACTGTCTAATCTAGAAGGATACGTGGTGATAGATTATGAACTCCGAAGAAATCACTTTGAGATTTTCAGATTGATACTTGAAACTCCCGAAGCCCAGAGTGTCGGAGGGATGAAATAAACGTCGACCATTGGATAGTCCGAAGTAAATTATAGACGTCTGATTCAGGATGACATGCGGCAAGAATCTATGTATTTCAGAGGAAATCAAAGGTTGAAAGTTGAAACTTCCAAAGTCTGAATCACAAAATAAATCACAATTGTTGATTTAGAAGGGTTAAATATGATCTGTAGATTTGGAAAGGAAAAACCTGATCCATTAGTTCAGAAGCACCGTCGAGATTGTGAGATTGACGATTACGAAGGATTGTGGGGATGGAAAGTGCTCGAAATTTAAAAACTTGAGAGCAAGCCGCAATAGAAACCATGGTATTGAAAATTGGATGTGTGACGTTTCGTAGTGAATTGCAGGGAGAAAAGTGGATTGACCCCAAACCAATTTCGACCACGTCTGCAATGGTGTGTGGCCATAGCCCAAGTTCATATGTGGAAAAGAGATAACGGAGGAGGAGCTAGCACCTGAACACTAATTTCCCGGTAATGCGAAGGGAGAGATCACGAGTGTCATAGAACTTGCACTGAAAGACTGAAGAGACCCATGGTTATTTACAAACAAAACCATTAAGGTTTCATAGAGCTAATTCAACTCTGTGAATTGAAGATCCTTGACCGGGAGGTCGCGCATCCCAAGGAGAAGGTTGTTGGATTATTGAGAGGGGGGGTGAATCAGTGATAGCGTAATTATAATTTTTTTTCTTCAAATGTTATATCAATGTAGAATTATTATCCAATAATGAGAAGTAAGAAATAAACAATCACACACATACACAATACACCAGTGTTTTACGTGGAAACCCAAATCGGGAGAAAACCACGAAATGATTTTTCTAATATGTCTTGAAGAATTACATTCATTGGAAGAACCAACTTCCTTTGTTTTCTAGTTGCAACTGGAAGGAGGCTCCAACCCCCTAGTTTCTCAGGATACAACTTGAGGGAAGCTCCAACTCCCCAATTTTCTGGCTACAACCAGAAGGAGGCTACAACCCCCTATGTTCTTCGGCTACAACTGGAAGGTGGCTACAACTACCTGTCCTTGCTCCGTCCTGCCACTCTGAAGTAGAAGTAGAATGATGGAACCACTTTCACACTATCACTGTGAGATATATTGCTGTAAACATGTACCATACATCAACCATGCATCAACCTGTACCTCAATCTATAATCAACCTGTACCATAAACAAGTGCATAAACCATGCACCAACCTGTACCAAACAACCTGTAATAAACCTGTACCATAAACAAGTGCATCCAGCCATGTACCAAGTATGTACCAATCATGTGTCAACTACTCATCAATATGTACCAACATCATCAACTATACACCTCATGTTTGTGCCAACTCATCAACTACTTGTCTCAACCATGTACTCAACATGTACCTCAACCGAAAGCCCTCATCAATTTCATCATCCAAATCTGATTTGTAGCTCTGTAATAGACTTGGTGTATATTATCACATTCCTGCAAACCTTCTTTAACTTTAACAATAAGAGACTAGCATTTTCATCAAATTTTTCTTTAGTCTTACATGCCTAGTTTTGGATTAGTTACCAACCCTAACTTGAAGTAATCACAACTTTGAACCTGTAATGTATAAACATATGAAACTGATATACAATATTCTTCAGTGTGTTTTATACAATTCCTCCAGGTGTCACTACTTGGAACCTCTCAGAAAAATAAGTTATAGCAAAAATGACATACCTTGCTGAATTTTGGCTTATTCTAGAGAGTGACCTTGTAGAGCGTGTCCCACATGAAATATTCATTTAAGTGATATGAAAATATTACAAATAATAATAAATAATATACCCTAATCAACACATTTTGTCTCACTGGATTTGGATCTGTTATGAAGAAGTTATGACATTTTTACCTGAAACACCTGTTTTTGACTAGTTTTAGGACTAGCAACAAACCCTATTTTCCACGGAGTGTAACTCCCAAAATACAATGACCCACAAGATGAATTTTTTACCACAGATACTTGGGTATGTTTTCTGAATGGAATAACAATTTCACAGTCTGAATCATTATAGAAAAAAAAGTTATAGTGAAAATGGTGAGATGACCTGTAAATAACATACCTTAGAAAGCACCATCAAAAGAATTTATCCTTCCTTGCATTTCGTCCTTGTTTTCTTCACATTCCCTTTGAAATTTGGCATAGATATCATTGGTTACCTTAGAAACCTACATATATTCAATATTCTCAAGTGTAATTAAAATGAGAGAGCCTTTCCTTTTATTTATACTCTCCAAGTAGCTTCCTTAAAAACATCTTCTAGGTCAATTGGTCCACTTTCCTTATTTTAGGGTTAACCCACTTCTAATTTCTTCATTAAATTTATTATTGAAATAATTTATTTTGTATTCAATTTGAATTATAATGCACTCATCACTTCACTTTATTATTTACCTTTTAAAATCTCTTAAACCACTTTGACTACTTTGACCTTTTAGGGCTTCTAGATGACATATGAGGGTCCTCCAACTTCGTAAGGCCATAACTCTCAACCTGTGAGGAGTTATGTGACATTCCACATACCACCAGAAATGGAATGACATGTACTATCCATATAGAATATGATTACCTTAAAATATAGAAAAAATAATACCGTTGTCCATCAAACAAACTTAGGTCCATTACCCAAACCTGGGTTCTCCAACTTCACATGGTCATAACTCTCTAACCGCGAGGATTTATGTGACGTTCTACATACCACCGGAAATGGGATGACAAACACTATCAATATAGGATAGTTTCCATGAAAAATTCACTTTCCTTCATCTCATTATTCCATAATTAAGCATGGGTTCTCTTACTCTGCAAAGCGTCTTCCCGTGAGGGATTTCACCATAAGGGGACCACTTTGTAGTTCATCCATATTTACATCTTATCAACCATGACAAAAAAGTAATGAGTCATATTTACATGAAACAATATTGGGTCTATTACCCAAACCTTTGTGCTACGGGGATTTCTTCAAGGGTTGACATCAATGACAACCAACCTTAATCAACAATCTCCCCCTTTGGCATTGATGGCAACACTCTGATGCAATACTGAAATCATATCACTCATGCTCCCCATGGAACCATCCCTTTTTCCTCTGTATATGATAAATTTGCTTCAGTCCTCTACATCTGATAAATCTCTACCCCTTTGTCATCAATGGAAAAGGTATATTTCCATCCGGGGCTGCTCCCCTTGATTGAACTGTCCTCTTATGGTGCTTCCTCGTGTACATCTAAGACATATAATATAAGCATTCAAAACGCATTAAAAAATAATTCATTTTAGAGTAGAAATAACTCCAAGTCTTTGGCGAAGATATTCAAAGGCTTCCCGTGGAAGAGGTTTTGTAAAGATGTCTGCGATTTGTTCTTTTGTGCCCACATACTCAACTCCGATGTTCTTTTCTGCAACCTACTCCCGTAGAAAGTGATACTATAATATACCAGATATAAAAAGTATGCAGAACAAAAATAAAATGCTAGAAATGGCAGAATAATAGTAATATAACCAACATAATCTCCACAATAACACAGAAATGATATAAGAACAACAACAGAAATAACACTTTGATTCTGAAAGCAATGTTCACAGGCCTCTTCGAGGGGGCAACCTCCAGTCGAGCAACGCTCTGTTACAATAGTATCCAAGCTAGGGTTTTCATACCCTCGACCCTTATTTATACTAAATATGTTTGTCAAGAGAAGCATCTAGAGGAAGATCCTTCTAGAAGCGTAAGCTTCTATTAGGTCTTCTTACATCCGCCTTATTCTATTTTATTGAAAGGCCTTATTAATATTGACTTTTATTACATCCGAATATATTTCTCTACCTATGTGTGAGTTAGGACCCTAACATGTCCGCCCCCTTAAAAACAACCTTGTCCTCAAGGCTTGAGATGTGGAAACTGCTGCAGAATGGTAGCTGGTTCCTAAGTGGCATCTGCTGGAGTTGTATCTTTCCACTGGATGAGCACTTCCTTCATGGTTCTATGATGCAGACGACGCTCAGGCTGGTCCAAAACTGCCTCTGGCTATAGCCAAATGGATCCTTCTTCAACTAACTTGATAAGGTTGGTTTGAATTTGGCACCGAGTTCCAATTACCTTCTTTAAGCATGGAACATGAAAAATGGGATGTAGCTTCAAATGACTGGACAGAGCTAACTGATAAGTGACTTGTCCCACACGCTTGAGAATGGTATAAGGACCATAAAATTTGGGCGCTAGCTTCTGAAAATGATCGGCCTTGAGGGAAGTTTGCTTGTATGGTTGTAGTTGTAGAAACACTTGATCTCCTTTTGCAAATTGACGTTCAGAGTGACCTTGATCTGCTTGTTTCTTCATGCGATTCTGGGCCATGGCCAAGTTCTCTTTGAGGTTATGGATAATATCCTCTCGAACTGTAAGTGTTTGGTCAACCGCCTAGACCTTCGATGTACCCGGTAAGTATGAGAGAAATGAAGGTGGCTTCTATCCATATACCGCTTCAAAAGGAGTCATGCGTGTAGCTGTATGGTAGGAAGTGTTGTACCACCATTCAGCTAGGGGTAACCATTGAACCCACTGATTTTTCTTTTCAGAGGCAAAACACCTTAAATAGGTTTCCAAACACTTGTTGACCACTTTCGTTTGACCATCAGTCTAGGGATGATAAGCTATGCTGAGATGCAACTGGGTGCCCTGAAGCTTGAACAATTCTTGCCAAAAATTGCTTGTGAAAGTTGGGTCATGATAAAAAACAATAGAGTGCGGCATGCCATGAAGCTTGAAGATCTGGTCCATGAAAATTTGATCCATCGTGGATGCAGTAAATGGGTGTTGAAGAGTGAAAAAATGAGCATACTTGGAAAGACGATCCACAACCACCATTATGACTGATTTGTTGCCCGATTTGGGTAAGCCGCTAATAAAGTCCATAGATATATCCTTCCAAATAGCAGGTGGGATCGAAAGCGGTTGTATTGTGCCCGAAGATTTGACTATTTCTCCCTTGTTGCATTGAAACACATAACATTCAGTGACAAAATTACAGATGTCCTGTTTCATACCATCCCAGAAAAAAGAGCGTTTGGCCCTGTCATAGGTTTTGGTGAACCCGGAGTGCCCCGCTGTGGGTGTAGCATGAAGATCATAAAGTACCGTGGATTTCAGCTTTGATTGTTTACTTAAATACAAACGGCCTTTGTATCGAAGCTCATCCTGGAGCCAAGAGTACCCTGGGGGAGCTGGAGCATTGGTCTGCAATTACTGGATTAGATGCGAACTTTTGGGATCTTGTAGCCAATCCTGGAAAACAACTTGGAGCCAATCTGGTACAATGAAGGAAAGAGAAAAAAGGGATCCTTCATCTTCATATTTTCAGGACAGTGCATCCACCACCACATTGTCTTTGCCTTTCTTGTAAATAATCTCATAATCATATCCAAAAAGTTTAATCACCCATTTTTGTTGCTCCGGGGAGGAAAGGCGTTGTTCCAGAAATTACTTGAGGATTTGATGGCCTATCTTAATTTGGAAACATTTCCCCAAGAGATAAGGGCACCACAGATCAACGACCTGCAAAATAGCCAACATTTCCTTTTCATAGATGGGTTTGCCCAGATTCCTTTCAGATAGTTGCTTGCTGGTGAAGGCCAAAGGTCGACCCTCTTGCATAAGGACCGCACCGATTCCTTTCCCTGAGGAATCACACTCCAACACAAAGGTATTTATGAAATCAGGAAGGGCCAGAACCGGAGTGGTGCACATGGCCATCTTCAGGGTTTGGAAAGCTTGAGCAGCCGCTGGAGTCCAAGTGAAAGAGTTATTTTTTAGGAGAGCTGTGAGAGGGGTTTCAATATTTCCATAATTCTTAACAAACTTGCGATAATACCCTATTAAGCCCAAAAATCCACGCAAGCTTTTGAGAGTCTTTGGGTGCGGCCAGTCTTGCATAGCTTCAATCTTTTCCGGATCCACCCTGACGACATCTTTTCCAACCAGATGACCCAAGTATTCTACTTCTGAGGCACCAAAGGCACACTTAGACTGTTTCAGGAAAAGTTGGTGCTGAGAGAGGAGATGGAGAACTCGATCCACATGGGTAAGATGGTCTATCCAGGTTTTTCTATAGATGAGGATATCATCAAATAAAACTAAGACAAAATGACGGAAGACATGATTCATGAGACTTTGGAAGGTGGAGGGGGCGTAACACAAGCCAAAGGGCATGACCAAAAACTCATAGTGGCCCTCATGAGTGCGAAAGGCCATCTTAGGAATTTTTGCCTCCTTCATACGTATCTGGTGATAGCTCGAGCAAAGATCAAGTTTAGTAAAGAATTGGGCGCCACTCAATTCATCCAGGAGGTCATCAATGACAGGAATGGGGAATTTGTCTTTAATGGTCAGTTTGTTTAGGGCACATAAGTCAAGACACATTCTCCAAGAGCCTTCTTTCTTTAGGACCATGAAAACCGTAGAAGAGTAAGGGCTTGTACTAGGATGGATAACGCCTGTAGTAAGGAGTTCCTGGACCATTTTCTCAATTTCATTTTTTTGTGAAAAGGGATGGCGATACGAACGGATATTGGGAGGAAGGCTTCTGGGTACAAGGGGAATGGAATGATCGTGAACACCCCGGGAAGGAGGGAGTCCTTGGGGAGTGGAAAATGTTGAGTTTGTACCTTGGAGAGGTGTTCCCCATGTGCTTTTTTCCTCCTTAGCACATGTGGGAAGGTTTAGACACTTTGTACCTAGTACTTTTGTCTATTTTCACTTTGACTTTGGTTAAAGTGAATTTTGGTCACTTTTGGCAAAAGTGAGTATTAAATCACTTTGTGGTGATTTTGGA
>ML797083.1:88299-135493 GCA_009831015.1 Picea engelmannii
CATTGATTTGGATTGATCTCAACCATTAATTCTTAGGTTTCCTATTCTTGCCTAAAGAGGGGCAAAGGAGTCTAAGGAGGGCGCATTGTTCATAGAGGGTTTTGCTTGTTGGAGGAGGAGGACTCTAGATATGGAGATGAGATTAGTTGCATGAGGTTTTGAGGAGGAGGCCGCTAGCTTTCCCTGTGGGAGACTTGGAGCAGCTTGCTTCCATTACTTACTGGAGCTATTCTACATTTGAGGAGGGTGCATGGTCTTGGCGGGCTATTTACTTCCTGGTAGCATATCTAGCCATCAGATTTCAGTGAGGTCAGTTGCAGAGTGAGGACATCAACAAGAGCTTCATTCCTGTGGAGGGGTTTTCCATTCTTGCATCACATTTGATTTCTGGAGCATTTACAGTGGTTCTGGTAGTTTTCATGAGGGGCGCACCATCCAGGGGTGCTATTGCTTGATAGAGATTGTGTATCAACTCAGTTGGAGTTGATATTGTATAAGGTTCCATCATTTATTGTGTTTACTGTAACCCTTATTTGATTTTCCTCATATATACATATAGATCTCAAACTGGTTTTCCCCGGGGGGGTTTTGTCCAGGGTCATGTTGACCAAAAATACCGTGTCTACAAATGCATGCTATTAGTTCTTAGATCTGTCCATTATTCAGTAGAAAAGATGTATTAGGTGTGTTGTATTTATTTGAGATGCATGTACTAATTTCCTATGACTGAAACGACATGCCAGATCACCCAAATTGAGAATACAACCATAACAATCAGCTGAAAACTAAACATGACTGTTGGCTGTTATAAAACAACAGAAAACTAAAAGAAGACAACAGAAAAATTAGAGCCTTTGCTTGGTCAAAGACAGACCAAGAAGGCAAGCTGATAGGACCTGGATTTTTCACAGAAAATACCAGTTGATGTTTAGAAAGGAGGGCTTGGAGGTCTTGCGGTACCGGGGGTGTCTCTATTGCTTGTATGGCATGGAGCTGGGAAATGACACTAGAATGACCTTTTTTGAGCAACTTTTCCATGCGATGGGAACTAATGACCTCAGGTGAACCAAAAATGATGCCTTGGAATTTATATTGGTGGTCATCCTGGTCGAATTGCATGGTTAAGTCCTTAAAATCCATGAGAATGGGACCCAAATTCCTTAGCCAGTCTGCACCCAACACAATTTCGCAACGACCCATGTCGATAGAAAACATATGGGATTTGAGGTGGTAGTCACCGATTTGGAGACGCGCATTTTCACAATACCCTCCACATTTCATGGAACCACCATTGGCAATCATGATTTGGAAATTGTTGACGGCATGGATGTAGCAATGGGTTTCTTGGGAAATGCGGTGATGAATAAAATTATGGGTGCTTCCACTATCAACCAGAATGATGACCTTCCGATGCTTGATGTAACCAATTAACTTGAGGGTTTGGGGGGCAGAGAAGCCAGTGAGAGCATTGAGGGAAATGATCGGTTCCACTTCGGGAGGGTCAGAGGTAGGGGTGATGTCAGTGATTTCAGGTGACTCAGGCACAAGGGGAGTGTCAACATCCTCTTCCGAAATGTTCTCAAAGATGGCCATAAAAAGCTTTTGTTCCTTACATTTGTGGCCCGGGAAATATTTTTCATCACAATTATAACAAAGGCCTTTGAGTTGGTGTTCAACCATTTCAACCTTGGTCAATTTTTGGATCTTTAATGGGGCGGGGGAAGTAGTGGGGTTTATGGGTTTAGGGTGAGGGATAAAGGAAGGTTTACGGTTTTGAGAGGAAACAACTTGTTGTGCTTCTTTATCTTTTTTAGTAGCCTCCACCCAACTTGAAGGTTGAGCCATGAGGACATGGGCCCAAATCTCCTCCTTTACGCCACTGATAAAATACTCTCGAAAGAAAGCATCATTTGTGCCCTCTGTTCGAAAATCCAGGTGCTCAAATGCAACTATGAAGTCTTCTACTGTTCCTGATTGTTTCAATTTGGTCAAATGACCCAAGTGGTTGGTGTCAGTGTCAAAGCATTCATACATCTCAGTCACAAATTGGGTCCAAGCAATATACCCTTGACAAGAAGTTTTTCTCCATTGCCACCATTGCTAGCGTTCTTGATCTAGATGGAGAACACCATACCGAAGTTTGGCCAAGTCATCTGTAATTCCATATAAAGAAAAATAATGTTCCATTTGGGTGACCCAACTAGTGGGGTCTGAACCATCAAATTTGGTCACATCCACCCGCAGAATGCGTAGGTCACGTTGAAAGTGATGGTGATGAAAGGTATGGGAATGGGAGGAATGTTCACCTTCAGTCTTTGGAGGTGCGCCAGGGAAAGGGTCATCTGTAGGGATCTTCAGTTTGGTGTAGAGTGATGCAAAGACAGATTCAAGTTGGGTGGTCATTTCTTGTTTGACTTCCTCCATTGAGGACTGCAAAAATGTATTTATGGTTGTATTGATGGATGTATCCATGGAGGCAACAGTAGCACTGAGTTGTTTCACTTCTTTTTGGGTCTCGAGGAAACTAGATTGTAAGGTGTTGAAGTGAGACTCCAGGTCTTGGCTATGGGTATGGGCCATGAGGATGGGTGAATTGAAAAGGGGCAATCAGGGTCAAATATTTTTTGCCGAAAAATGATATGGATGAATGTGATAAGAGCGAAGAGATGAATCCAATGGAATAGGTCTCAAATAATGGTGAAAAAATTTCTAGACTTTTTTTTAACACCTGCGGAGTTATACTCCGGTCTAAAGAATACTGCAGTGATGAAATCCCCAAATGCTTAACCAGAAAGAAATGTGTATTTACTTGGCAACCCGAACACATTTGCGCGAAAAGAGATCTCGTTTGTGTTAATTTGTTTATGTTACTGTCCCCTAAGGGTTAGGTATTCAAGGGTTCTACAGACAAGGGTTTGCCTTGTGTTATAGCTCTTTGATATACGTGCGGGTTCCAATAGTAGTACTCGGACCAATATCTCAGGGCACTATCTAAAGAGGATAGACCGTACCCTTAGCCGTACTACCCGACTACCCAGGTACTAGAGAGTATCTTCCCGAGTGCTGTTCTCGGTGGAACTATAGCAATTAAGCGACCGATCAATTTATCTAAAGAGGGCTTCAGGAAATCTAGGCCGATCCATACACAGGTGATGTCTGATGCACTATCACTCAAAGGGGTACCAACAAGGGTTACAAGGGTGGCCAACAGATGTGCGCTTAAGAACCACTTGTATTTTCTGCGTGTATGAATCCCTCAACCATGGGTTTATGCGCGTAACAACATATCTCTGTGGATTAAAGATGCCAGAATACGTCTTTACCCTGAAAAAAATTCCCACAATTTCTGCCAAGGAAAGTGCTCTGATACCACTTGTAATATACTAGATATAAAAAGTATGCAAAACATAAATAAAATGCTAGAAATGGAAGAATAACAGTAATATAACCAGCATAATCTCCACAATAACACATAAATGATATAAGAACAACAACAATAATAGCACTTTGATTCCGAAAGCAATGTTCACAGGCCTCTTCGAGGGGGCAACCTCCAGTCGAGCAATGCTCTATTACAATAATATCCAAGCTATGGTTTTCATACCTTCGACCCTTATTTATACTAAATATGTCTATCAAGAGAAGCATCTAGAGGAAGATCCTTCTAGAAGCGGAAGCTTCTATTAGGTCTTCTTACATCCGCCTTATTCTATTTTATTGAAAGCCCTTCTTAATATTGACCTTTATTACATCCAAATATATTTCTCTACCTATGTACGGGTTAGGACCCTAACAGATACTTGATTGGAATGTGCTTCGTCTTGGTGTGCATCACCGGGTTTTTTGAGATACTGATGACACTTGTATTATCACAATATATTGGAATGGCCTCATCATACTCATCCTGTATATCTTTCAAAGTTTGTTTAATCCAAAGAACCTATGTACAACAACATGCTGCTACTGCAATATACTCTGCCTCGACTATAGATAGAGATATTGATGATTGTTTCATTCTTAGCCATGATACCAAACACTCACCTAAGTAGAACGATGCTCCATTGGTGCTTCGTCGGTCATCAATACAACCTACCCAATCTGCATCTGTGTAGGGAATAAATGATAGATCTTTTCCTTTTTGATACCATAATCCAAACTCTTCTGTTCCTTTGAGATATTTGAAGATCCTCTTTACTGCTAATACATGTGATTCCTTTGGTGCTACTTGAAATTGTTCCACCTGTCCAACTGCCTGCATTACATCTAGTCTGGATGCTGTCACATATAGTAGGCTGCCAATCATTGACCTGTATTGCCTCTGATTTGTAGACTTCGCATCATCATCTTTGCTCAACTTACAATTGGTTTGTATGGGAGTGATAACTGGTTTGAAATCTTCCATTCTGTACCTCTTTAGCATTTCTCTGATATAATTGGTTTGAGAAATAAAAATTCCTTGGTTTATTTGACATATCTGAAGTCCTAGAAAGAAGGATATTTCTCCAGGTAACAACATTTCAAATTCATTCTACATGTCTTTTACAAATTTCTGGCTTAACCTGTCATCATCACTACCAAAAATAATATCATCAACATAAACTTCAATTAATAAAATATTACCTGGACTTACCTTGATGTAGAGGTTGTTGTCAACACTTCCTTTTATGAACCCTGCCTGCTGCAGATACTTATCCAGTCTAGAGTACCATGCTCTAGGAACCTGTTTTAGACCATACAATGCCTTCTTTAATTTACACACATAGTCTGTGTTCTCTGACAACTGAAATCATTCTGGTTGTTCAATGTAGACTTCTTCTTCAAGTTCCACATTTAGAAAAGATGATTTTATGTCCATATGATATACTTTAACATTTTTGGAGCATGCATAAGCTAAAAACAAATGGATTGCTTCCATTCTGGAAACTGGGGCAAATGTATCTTCAAAGTCAATTCCTTCAATTTGTGCATATCCTTTACATACTAATCTAGATTTGTTCCTTGTAACCTGTCCATCTTCATTCAATTTATTCCTGAAAACCCATTTTGTGTCGATCACATTCTTATTCTTTGGTCTTGGAACCAATTCCCAAGTGTCATTTTTCTCTATTAGATCCAATTCTTCATCCATGGCCTTATTCCAAAATTTATCCATGTTGGCTTCTTCAAAACTGTTTGGTTCAATTGTAGATAAGAGTGCTAGGTGTGTTTGTTCTGGTGAATGGATTTTTCTTCTAGTCTCAACTCCTGCATCTTTGTTTCCAATAATCTGATCTGAAGGATGATTCTCCAGTACTCGTTTGATAGGTATCTTTGGAGATACTTGTTGAACTTGCTCTTCTACTTCTGTCGGATTATATTCATCTTCATCTTCCTCTTCTACTTATTTTTCATCTTCTTCCTCGAAAAGTTGTTCCATTGATTTCTTTTCTTCTTCCTTTGATTTTGGTTTGTCTGTTTCATCAATTGTTATGTTGATGCTTTCCACAACTTTGTTTAATCTTAGATTGTAACACTTGTATGATTTCCTTGTACTTGAGTAACCAAAAAGTATTCCTTTGTCCACACGAGAGTCAAACTTTCCCATTTTTCCATCTTCTCTTTTGATGTAGCATTTTCTTCCAAAAACTCTGAAGTGCTTCACATTTGCTGGTCTTCCTTTCGTAATGTAAGAAACTTGTCTCTATCACCTGTCATGTGTTTTGAACATTCACTATCAACATACCAACCACGTTTATTCTATTTAGTTTGTAGAGTGACTATGCATTCTTCATTGCTATACTAATCTTGCTTTCTTATCCATGTTGTTTTCTGAGGTTCTTGTTTGTGACTCTGTTGAGGTTCTTTAGGAGGGACTGCCATTCTACAATTTTTGGCCATGTGTCCAAAATTGTTGCATTTGTAACATTCCATTTCAGTCCTCAAAGATTCAAACCTGTTGTAACTTCTTCTCTGTGTTTCACTAGGTCTTCTTGAATAACCCCTTTGTGTATGGCTCTCAAAGTAGTTGTTTTTCATGTTATTAGCTCTACAATTTACAACTTTATGTCCAAAATTATTACATGCATAACATAAACCAAAAAATATAGTTTGATACCTGGTAGTTGAAGATTTTCTGAAAGGAGGTGCTCTTATGAATACTTCTTCTTCTTGAGGCATGTCTATCTATTGTTGATTTTGAAATCTGAATCTTCTTGGTGGTGGAGTGTCCCTGTAATCTTCCTTATATATCTTTTTATCCCCTTTGATTGTTTCTGCATAGATTTTTGGATTTGTTTCTTGCTCTGTTGTTTTGGATCTTGATCCTTTTTCTGTCTGATTGTATCCAAGTCCGGACTTGTCAAGATGAGATTTTTGACTGCTGATAATGTCATCCAAAACTTTTGACCTATTATGCATATTTTTCTTTTGAATATCCTTTCTTAGTGTGACAATCTCTGCTTCCAGGTTTAAAGTGATCCGGTCCTTTCCTTCTAGCTATTCTTTGAGTGCTTCTTCAATTCTTTTATCTTCTTCTATTTGAACCTTCAATTTTGTGATCATTTGTTCTAGTTCTTGAGTGTCTTTTTTTCTTATCTAGTTTTTCTTGTAGTTTCTTGTTTTTCTTCTGATAACTTCTATGCCACTCATTAATTCTTCTTGGAAGTCAACTTCTACCTCTTCAATTTCTTCTTCATATGCTTCTTCATATTCTTCTTTGGAGTCTTCTTTATCAGAGTCTTCTACTTCCATGAATATAACTCTCCCCGTTTCACTATCACTGACTTCATCTTCATCTGATGATGAGATGTCTTCTTTGGTGCAAAAGATTTTCTTGAAAACTTTATTTTTAGTTCTTTTACCTTTATATGTTTTTCTGCCTTTTGAGTAACCTTCATCATTTCTCTTTTTCTTATGAGGACATTTGTTAGAAAAATGACCAATACCATCACAATTAAAAAAAATTAAAGGAAGCTTACCTCTATACCTACTGTTGGTTCCCTTGTTCAGTCTTTTGACGAAGTTGGCCACTTCTTCATCATCTTCTGAGACGTCGCTACTGTTATATTCTTCTTGTTCCTTTTTCTTTTGCTTTGATCTTTTAGATGCTTTGAAGGGTGCTTCTTTTACATTTGGATTTTCTTGTTTAGTTCTCATCTCATATGTTGTAAATATTCCATGTAGTTAATCCATGCTTATTGAGTTTAGATTCGATCTTTCTTCTAGTGCTGATATCTTAGGGTTGAATCTCATAGGAAGAGATATTAGTACCTTTTGAACAATTGTAGATTCTTCAACTTCTTATCCCAATCCTATGATTGCATTCACTGTTTCATTGACTCGTAAGAAGTAGGCTGCGATATATTCATCTTCCTTCATTTTTAGTTGTTTGAACTGACCTCTATAAGTTTGAATCTTTTCTGCTTTGACTTTTGAAACTCCTTCATAAATATTTTGAAGCTTGTCCAAAATATCTTTAAAAGATTTACAATGTGAAACTTTGGTGAATACCGTATCACTGAGACCATTCAAAAGTGCATTTTTGGCTTTGGAATTATTCTCACCGAGTTTCACTGCTTTGTCATTTGTTGGTGGAACTGTTGGTGTTGTGTATCCATCTACAATTGATTTCCAAACTTGAAATCCCTGTGCCTGTATATATGTCTTCATCCTTATGCTCCAAAAAACATACTTCTGTCCATCAAACTATGGTATTCCATTTTATACGAGTTGGTACTCTCCATAATCTACCTTTCAATGGTTAAACTGATTTCTGAAGGAACCTTCTCTGATACCAATTGTTGGATTACTGAGAGGGGGGGGTGAATCCGTAATAGCGTAATTATAATCCTTTTTCTTCAAATGTTATATCAATGTAGAATTATTATCCAATAATAAGAAGTAAGAAATAAACAACCACACACATACACAGTACACCGGTGTTTTACATGGAAACCCAAATCAGGAGAAAACCACATAATATTTTTTCTTATATGTCTTGAAGAATTACATTCATTGGAAGAACCAACTTCCTTTGTTTTCCAGTTGCATCTGGAAGGAGACTCCAACCCCCTAGTTTCTTAGGCTACAACCTGAGGGAAGCTCCAACTCCCCAATTTCCTGGCTACAACCAGAAGGAGGCTACAACCCCCTATGTTCTCTGGCTACAACTAGAAGGTGGCTACAACCAGTTGTCCTTGCCCTGTCTTACCACTTTGAAGTAGAAGTAGAATGATGGAACCACTATCACACTATCACTGTGAGATATACCGATGTAAACCTATACCAATAAATCTATACCATGCATCAACCTGTACCTCAACTTGTAATCAACCTGTACCATAAACAAGTTCATCAACCATGCACCAAAATGTACCAAACAACCTGTAATCAACCTGTACCATAAAAAAGTGCATCCAACCATGTACCAAGTATGTACCAATCATGTGTCAACTACTCATCAATATGTACCAACATCATCAACTATACACCTCATGTATGTGCCAACTGATCAACTACTTGTCTCAACCATGTACTCAACATGTACCTCAACCAAAAGCCCTCATCAATTTCATAATACCAAGATGATTTGTAGCTCTTTAATACATTTGGTGTATATGATCACATTCCTACAAACCTTCCTTAACTTTAACAACAAGAGACTATCATTTTCATCAAACTTTTCTTTAGTCTCACATGTCTAGTTTTGGATTAGTCAACAACTCTAACTTGAAGTAATCATAACTTTGAACTTGTCATTTATAAATATATGAAACTGATATACAATGTTCTTCATTGCGTTTTATTCAATTCCTGCAGGTGTCACTACATGGAACCTCTCATAAAAGGAGATATAGCAAAAATGGCATACCTTTTTGAATTCTGTCTTATTCTAGAGAGTGACCTTGTAGAGCGTGCCTTGCACAAAATGTTCATTGAATTTATTTGAAACTATTACAAAACATACTATAGATTGTACCCTAACCAACACATTTGGTCTCATGGAATTTGGATCTATTATGAGGAAGTTATGACGTTTTTACCCTAAACACTTGTTTTTGACTAGTTTCAGGACTAGCCACAAACCCTATTTTCCATAGAGTGTAACTCCCAAAATACAATGAACCACAAGATGAATTTTTTACCAAAGATACTTGGGTATGTTTTCTCAATGGAATAAAAATTTCATGGTATGAATCATTATAGAAAAAACGTTATAGTGAAAATGGTGAGATGACCTGTAAATAACATACCTTAGAAAGCACCATCAAAACAATTTATCCTTCCTTGCATTTCGGCCTTCTTTTCTTCACATTCCCTCATAAATTTGGCTTATATATCCTTGGTTACCTCATACACCTATAGATATTCAATATTCTCAAGTTTAATTAAAATGATAGAGCCTTTCCTCTTATTTATACTCTCCAAGTAGCTTCCTTAAAAACATCTTCTAGGTCACTTGGCCCACTTTCCTTTTTTTAGGGTTAACCCACTTCTAATTTATCCATTAAATTTATTATTGAAATAATTTATTTTGTTTTCACTTTGAATTATAATACAATCATCACTTCACTTTATTATTTACATTTTAAAATATCTTAAACCACTTTGACTACTTTGACTTTTTGGGGCTTCTAGATGACATATGAGGGTCCTCCAACTTCGTAAGGCCATAACTCTCAAACCGTGAGGAGTTATGTGATATTCCACATACCACCAGAAATGAAATGACATTTACTATCCATATAGAATAGTATTACCTTAAAATATAACAAAAATCGTACCGTTATCCATCAAACAAACTTGGGTCCATTACCCAAACCCGGGTTCTCCAACTTCACATGGTCATAACTCTCTAACTGTGAGGAGTTATGTGACGTTCTACATACCACTGGAAATGGCATGACAATAACTATCCATATAGAATATTTTCCCTGAAAAATTCACTGTCCTTCATCTCATTATTCCACAATTAATCATGGGTTCTCTTACTCCGCAAAGCATCTTCTGATGAGGGATTTCACCATAAGGGGACCACTTTGGAGTTCATCCATATTTACTTCTTATCAACCATGGAAAAACAATAATAAGTCATATTTACATCAAACATTATTGGGTCCATTACCCAAACCTTTGTGATACAGGACTTTCTTCAAGGGTTGACATCAATGACAACCAACCTTAATCAACAAAGGGGGTTGGCATCAAGAAGTTGGGTTGTAAGTTGGAGATGTTGGGATATATAAAGGTGACATGGGACTATATGAAGGTGAGTTGGGGTTGTACATTGGGGATGTGGGGCTGTAAAAAGGAGAAGTTTGGTTGTAATTAGGTGAGGTGGTTCTCTAACTTGGGGATAATGGGTTATGGTTTGGTGAAGTGTGGCTATAGCTTGGTGATCTCAGACTATAGAATGGTTATTAGGAGAATAATAACTTTGTAGGTGAATATGTTACGTAAGTAAAACTATAAATTTCTAGGCTAGTAGAAATCTCAATAAGAGATCAACTATCATCTCCATTTTACATAGTTGTTTAAAATTTTCATACTTGCAGTGCAAAACACATTGAAATCGAATTAAAATCAAAGGTACTATATTTATCCTTTTATATAGTTTATTTACAATAATGTAATCTGTTCATCAATGTCTCTCACAACATCCTCAATGGAAGCTTCCCCTCAAACATTTCAAAATTTAGGAATGTAGAAGCCCTCCTCGTCAATTCCAACAACTTTTAGGGGGCATTGCCACTCTGTTTGAGCTATCTTGTGAAGCTTGGGAAGATTGATCTCAAAGGAAATTTGTTCTTGGGTAGCATTCCTATTGAGTATGAGAAGATGAAAAATGTAAAATATATTTCATTGTTCGCAAATAGTCTAGGTGAAAAAATGCCTAGAGAGCTTGGCAATTTGACAAACTTAACAATGATTTTTTTGGACAAGACTACATTCCATGAAGGAATTCCTCCCAAGATAGGGAACTTGAGTAAGCTTCTACAACTAGATATGTGTTTTTGTGGAGGTTTGGGTGCAATTCGTTATGATCTTAGTGGTCTAAAAGTTTTGGATTCAATTATTTCCATCTTTCATTAGGGACTTTCCAAATTTGAAGGTTTTAGAGCTTGCATAGAACAATTTCATATGTCTCCTAACTTAGCAACTTAGCATTAGTGGATTCAATTATATCGATATTTCATTAGGGACTTGCCAAATTTATAGGTTTTAGAGCTTGTGTAGAACAATTTCACAAGTCTCCTACCTTAGCAACTTAGAATTAGTGGAAGGCTACTACAAGTGCATGCTTCTTACAAAAAAAACTATCTCGCTTCATCCCTCCAAATATCTACACGGTTGGAAGGCACAAGCCATTGATTTTAGAAAACAATTTATTCTTTGACCCAATTCTTAAGTCTCTACAAAGAGTACACATTAGCAAAAATGATTTGAAAGGTCTGACTCCTATAGGCTTGATCTACTTAGGCTTGATCTACTTATCCATGCTAACTGTGATATAATTTCAGAACAATTGTTTCAGGATGAACATACTAGGAGAAATTTATAATGTATCATCCATGTTATGATAGATGATATTTCCAACAATCGTCTTAGTGGTTGTATTCCTTCATCCGTAGGTAATTCATTTTCCTTTGATAGATGAAAATCAATTAGCGAGTAATGTTTCGTGAGAAATTGTCATTTGAGCAAAAGATTAAAAGACCAATTTCAACAAAACATGATTTCATCTCAAATTCAACTAAATTTTATTTATTGAATTTACACAAAGAACATGTACACACTATAAATGAATGAGTACATCATCATAGTGGTTATTCTTAAGCTTATTATGGGAAAAAGTGAGTCGGTGAATGTGAATATGAAGAGGGGATGAACATCACATGGTGGGTGAAGAAGATGACCAATTATAACATAGAAGAAGTTATGAATATTATTGATCATATACTTAGAAGCATCCCATTGGAGGAGATAATGTATATTTTTTCATCGCCCTATACTATGTGTAGAAGAGTGTCCACATACCCACCATGTGCAAGGTAGTCCAAATGTTCACATATTTTAGGGCGAGGAAAAAATTAACACATTACCATATGACCAAAGAAAATAAATATAACACACCTTTCTCCATCTCACCAAGGAAATCCAAGGTAGCATTCTCCCTCCCTCGAATAATAAGCCATAAGAGTCTCATGTTCAATAAGCACTTTGTTATTTACTTCTGAATAAATTAGTAATAATAATGGACTTTTGTTTAAATTAGTAATAATAATAATGGAATTTGTTAATTTCTAAATTAATAAAATAATGAAGCTTGGTATTGGGTAAATTATTTGTCTATTTTTTTCTTAATTCGAATGAATGTAGTTTTTCTTAAAATCTATTAATTTTCAAGAATATTTTTTATTTCCATGGATTGATGATTACAAGGAGGGTTGATGTGTCATAAAGGTATACATATGATTTGAATCAATCACCGGATAGGGACTAAATCCCACATTGACCAACTAACTCATTACCTGATTTATTCTCTTCGAATTCAATCATACACATTCCAAGGTATACAACAATTTTCATTCAATAAACACAATTTATAGCCATCACACGATATCACACTCAAAGATGCAACACTTGATATTTACAAAACCATATGCTCCTTTGCTCAAGTGGAACTCTCTCTCTCTCTCTCTCTCTCTCTCTCTGAGACTTGAGGCCATAGAAACCATGCAAAAGACCCTAAACACCTACATTTTACTCTCTATTCTTTGACCCTGTAACACCCCAATTAGAGTAATTAATGATTATAACTAAGTAAGGTAAATTAAGTCATTAATGTATTAAAAGTTAATTATGTAATTAGATCATTAATTTATCTAAGTCAATTAATTATTGAACTAATTAGATTTTATCATTTATTTACTTATTCTTTTTCAATTAAGAAATGCAACAATAAATGAATTGAGTATTTTATTTGTTTTAAGGGTAAATATGAATTTATGACAAAGGATAAGGGGAGATGGAAAATTGATGATGGGGGGAGTCGGTGGATGGAGGGATAAGAAAGATGGAGTTGGAATTTGGAAGGGGGATTCAAGTGGGGAGTAAGGAGAAATTTGGGAGAAGAGAAATTGTAGCAAAATTTTGTGGATTTTTACTAGTGGACTGGTGTTGTTGAGATTTTAGGATCGAGGCCAAGAAATATGATTTTCTGGAGCTAGGGAGTCGAAGAGTATTTGTTCCTAGATCGCTAGTTGGAAACAGTTGCAAGCAATGGTCTAGCAACAATGGATAAGGGAGCAAGGACTTAACCAAGTAGAATTTTCAGGTATTTTTCTAGTGGATTTATTCAGTTGATTTATTATAAATATTATAATCTAATTGTGCATATTATTAGTAAGTTCATTCCTTCAAGTTAAATTTGCTAGAAATGCTTACTAGTTTGGAAATCAGAAATAGTTTTATTACAACATAATCAAGTTTTGTTCCTAATTCCTTCCATAGATACATAAGTTAAAATTTAGAAACAAAAACTTACCATTGTAACATAATCAAAATTTTACATTGTAGCATGATGCATGTATCAAAATTTCATAGGATAAAACTTAAGGCCCTCTAGTAGAGGGTTACTACATTTGGTATCAGAGCCCGGTTTCAAAACTAAAACCTAGGGCTTACCCACTCTCTTATGGCCTAAAAGTATGTTGTATGTCTTAAAATAAAAAAAACTCGGACATGCAACCAAGAAACCCTTTAAATTCAACACTTAAACAACCTAGATATTATTAAAAACCCTTTAGATTTCAGGGCCAACAACTGGAACCAAAACTCAATGTGCATGGCAGATAAATCGACCATGCCCTGAAACCCTTGTGAACACCCTAGGAACTCTTGGAATAACCTGAAGATAACCCTAAAAAAATTAATAGGAATTATGGAGTAGGTGAGATAGAAGCATGAAAGAGTTCTGCAAACATGTTCTATTCTTTCATATCTATCATTACCTACTGGGAAAAAAAATTACTCCAAGGGTTAAAGGATAGAAATATGGGAAAAACAATTTCTAATAGAAATCTAAAAATGAGATAGAGAAAATATAGATACATTTATATATCTTCTTATTTTTTTTCCTAACTAAAATAGGAAATTTATGATTATTCTTAAAAACAAAGGAATGTATATATATCTTTGTGTGTGTGTAACATCCTGCTCTTGTGAGCACATGTTATTGACTTATTCTTTGAGGAAACTTGTGTGCAATCTATCCGATTTTAATATATGGTTGTCTGTTTCGCTTATGGATTCCTATGATGATGTTGATGGATTATGATTTATGTTGTATGATTTCTATGTATTGACAACTGCTATTGACGAGTTTCCCCTAGGTGTGCATGCAGATTGAGGATGCCAATGGCATCATCGGAACTCCTTGGAATCCAGAGTTAGGGAGTGTATTGTATTGTTTTGAGTATTTCGTTTATGCATATCTGACATATGATCAATTATATTATGATGTTGTTTATGGATATTTGACAGTGTTTCGTTGATGGATGCAGGATGACGATTGCTTGCTAATATGACTCACATAAGGAATAAAGGGGCCATGCACAACAACTAGATATTGAGGGAGAGGTGTGGCATCATTCCTATCACAACCTACTAGCACTCCCATTGTGGCTTGAATTGTAGGTTAATGATTACCTAGTTCGAGAGATCCATGATGTTGTGAGGGCAGACTGAGACAGTCACTCACAAATATTTCTAAGGGGCACACAGTAAGGAAGGGCCCTTATTCCTTAGAAGCCCTTATTCTCTCGCAAGGTCGCTTGAATGGAGTATTAACTCCAAGGGTTGGACAACTACCAAAACCAGTCAAAGGCGAGTGGAACCCTTGGAGCATGGAGTGCGTCTTGAAGGGCATGTCATGTAATTAAAATTTGAAGCAAAGACGACTGACACCCTTGGAGAATGGAGTGCGTCTCGAAGGGAATGTCATGGTATTTCAAAAGGTGAGTAAATGAACCTAGGCGGCCTAGAAAACTTTGAGCGAATGTTAAAACTTGTAAAATCTTGAGCACTATTGAATTAAACAATCAATCAATTAATTAATTAAAGACTGAACTTATTAATCATAATCCCTAATGGTTTAATCTTTTGCAAATAAAAATTTAACTAAGCCTAAGTCTAAGTTAATGAGAGGAAAAAAAAACTACTTTTATAAATTAAATAATGAAAGGATTAAATAAATCAATTTAAGAAATCAATGAAAATAAAATAAATCTAAAGAGTGATTTAATACACATTGTGCAAGTAATTACCAAATTGGAATTTAAGGTAAAATTGGAATAAAGATAAAGGAACGGGTACACATATAAAGGAATCTAGAGTCTTGTTAACAATAGTCTAACTAGGAGATGTTTCCTATTTTAACTCAACTCTATTTTAGAAAGACATCAGTCGTTAATTGGAAATAAAGGGAATAAAGGGACAACTAAGAGTGATTTTAGGAGCGCTTTTAGGATGGGTGAGGGAAATTGACTTTTAATTAAATTAAATTGTGGATTTACTTGTGCAACTAAGGGAATAAGTGACAAGTGTATGGCGGGAATAATTCCTAATTAATTAAAAAAAAATGAATTAAATGTGCAAATGGCAAGGTGTCACTAAGGAAATTCTATAAAAAAAATGACTAAGAGGAGGACGGGGACACGGGTTATGAGTATTGTTATGCTACATAAATTTTGACTGGTTTTTCTTGTGAGAGTTGGGATACCTAGATTGAGAGAGAGTGGTGGATCTACCTTGTGAGGTGAGATGGGAGCTAGAGGATTCTGGATGTGGTTGTGTATGGCCCCTTTGCAGCTTGGGGGGCTAAGGGGGAAGAAGAGTACCCATAGCATTGGTTGGGGGGTACCGATGAAGTCTCAATGATTAGCAAGCAAGAGAAGGAAGGAGGGATGCCATTTGCGGGAATCGTCTCCAAGTTTGTCTTCATCATTTGTTGTTATGGTATTTCTTATAAGATTGATTAAGGGGAGTGATATTCTATGGTGGAAGACGCTTGTGCCATAATTGAACATGGTTGTCGAAGATGTGTCATGGGAACTGTTTGAGGAGCAGTTCTGGGAGAGATATTTGTCAGAGGAATTCATTGAGCGTCAACTCAATGAGTTCAATGCCTTACAATAGGGCAGTCGTACGGTGCTCGAGTATGAGGCCCAATTCATGGAGTTGCTTAGGTATGCTCCACATCTGAGCACAGAGAAGCCGAAGGTCAACAATTTTTTGTTTGGCCTTAATGTTAGCATTTGTGAGAAGGTGAGGATCCCAATGCCTCAGACATTGCATGATGCAGTCCAAAAGGCCATCATAGTTGAGGAAGAGCTAATCAGTGGGGGTCAGTGCAAGACTTTTGCGAGACCGAAGGGACATGAGACAACTGGTGTGCAACAACATCAGACTCCAGATAGACATCCATTAGGGTATCGAGGCACTTTGAGAGGATCCACATTCATGACAACATGACAATCAGTGCCTCAGTAGCAGACTCCCTACAAAGGACCACAACACCAGCAGCAACATCATCCGCAGCAGCAGCAGTTTAGGCCTGCTCAACATAACAAACCAGGGTTTCATGCTGGTGGGCCAACAACTTCTGCTTCGAGGACTAGGAGTACTAGACCAAAGAAAAGATGTTGGACATGTGGAGAACCACATTATTAGCATGACTGTCTGGTTGAGAGAGCCACACTACAGTTGAAGATTTGGGAAAATCCCATCGGATTCATGCAACGGTGAATAACTGCTAGGCCGAGCACCAGTCTACTATGCTCAAGATGTTAGGTACCATCACTGACTAGAAATTTAGTATTTTCATAGATCCTGGTGCTACAAATATCTTTATTTCTGGTGCAATGCAAAAAAGAATTAAGGTAAAGGAAGTCGAACAAGATGAGTTTAGTTATGTGGAAATGGCTCCGAGTTCCAAGTAGAAGGTTGGAGGAAAGGTCACAGACTGTAGCCTTAACTTGGAAGATTTTGTAATGAAGGCCAACCTGTACATCACAATATTAGGATTTTGTGGCGTCATAATTGGTATGGATTGGTTGGAATTGCATGAGGCGATACTCAACTATAAGACAAAATGGTTGAGTTTGACCAATGATGAGGGATAGAGACGAGTGATTGTAGCAAAAAACCAGGGAGTTTCCTTAAGGTTCATTTCTTCCCTACAACTACGGAAGAGCATGCGCAAAGTATGAAAGCTATATTCAATTCTAGCGCTAAACGACAAGGGAGTGGTGAAAGTATTAGAAAACCTTCCGGGAGTACGAGAGTTTGCAGACCTATTCCCAGAAGAGTTACCAGGTTTGTCGCCTAAAAGAGATGGAATTTACCATCGACTTAAAACATGGAACTAAACCGATAACAAGAACACCTTATCATATGTTGACCTCTAAGTTACAAGATTTGAAAATGTAACTAAAGGATTTTTTGGACCTAGGACTTATACGTCCAAGTGTGTCACCTTCGGGTGCATCTGTTATTTTCATACGAAAGAAGGATGGGTCGTGGAGACTCTGTATTGACTACCATCAGTTGAATAAGGAAATGATTAAGAACCAGTATATGTTGCCAAGAATAGACAATTTGTTTGACCAAATGAAAGGTGCAACCGTGTTTTCAAAGATCGACTTGATATTAGGATATCACCAATTATAGATCAAAGAGGAAGACATTCCAAAGACCGCATTCAAGACGAGGTTCAGGCATTACGAGTTTACCGTTTTACCTTTTGGACTGACAAACTCCCCAGGGGTATTCATGATCTTGATGAATGGGGTGTTCCATGAATACTTGGACAAGTTTGTTCAAGTATTCATTGATGACATATTGATAAAGTCTCAGACGGCGGTATAACATGAGAAAAATTTGTGCTTGGTACTACAATGTTTACGAGAGAACAAATTATATGAGAAACTGTCGAAATGCTCTTTTTATCAATCAAGGATTCATTATTTGGGGCATGTTATCTTTGACAAAGGCATTGTTGTGGATCCAACAAAGGTAGAGGCTATTATGGAATTTCTTTCACCGACGAACATACCAGAAGTATGTAGATTTATGGGTTTAGTAGGATATTATCGATGATTCATAGAAGGTTTTTCGAAGATAACAAATATGATCATGAAATTTAAGAAGAAAAACAAGAAGTTTGTGTGGATCGAGAAACACGCAGAATCATTTTGAAGGCTATAGAGATGTTGACGACGGTGTCGATACTAAAATTCCCCGACATGGACAAGGAATTCTTGGTATGCACAGACACATCCAAGGAAGGCTTAGGCGGAGTCTTGATGCAAGATGATTGATTTAGAAATTAAGAAAGCATGAAGAGAACTATGCGGCACATGATTTGGAGTTATTGGCCATTGTGTATGCCCTCAGAGTGTGGAGACACTACCTGATTGGGAAATTTGAACTAAAAATAGAACACTGTGGTTTGCATCACATTTTAACGCAAAGTGAATTGAACACGCGATAGAGGCATTGGTCAAAATTTCTTAGCGAATATGATTTTGAGATTACTTACATAAAAGGAATGGTGAACAAAGTGGAAGATGCATTGAGTCGAACAAAGTGGAAGATGCATTGAGTCAGAGACCACACATATTTTTGGTGATACCCCTTCAGATGAATTTTCGAGAAAATATTCTAACTATACAACGTGACGATGACTGGTATGAAGAGGTTAAGGAAAATATTGGACAAGACACCATGTTGGTACCAAAATTCGAAGGGCATACTTTGGAAAACAACGAATTGATGAGGTATAATGATTGGATTTACATGCTGCCTAATGACAAATTAAGAAATTTGATCTTAAACGAAGCTCATAGAGCAGTGTACATGGCTCATCCAGGAGTCACGAAGATGAGGGCAGACCTTAAGCCCTTATTCTTCTGGAAAGGAATGAAGGTGGGAATAGTTAACTACATGTCGAGATGTCTATAATGTCATCAAGTGAAGGTTGAACATAGACATCCAACAAGATTAATACATCCACACGCTATTCCAGAATCAAAATGGGAGGTAATTTCGATGAAATTTATTGTGGGATTGTCGCTAATGGCAAGGAGGCACGACTCAATTTTCATGGTAGTTGACACTCTGATGAGGAGTGAAAATTTTATCCCTGTGCGTACAACATATCAAGAGCCAGACATAGATATAGTTTTTATTAGTGAGATTGTGAGATTGCATGGCATGCCTATAAGGATCATATCAGATCGAGGATCGATGTTTATAGGATTATTTTGGACTAGTTTCCAAAAGGCCTTGGGAACCCAACTTAACTTTAGTACAACTTATCACCTTAAGATAGAAGGGCAGACAGAAAGAACGAACCAAATCTTGGAAGATATGGTGTGTATGTACTTAATGGACCAACGTAAGC
This sequence comes from Picea engelmannii, assembly GCA_009831015.1. Lineage (NCBI taxonomy): Eukaryota > Viridiplantae > Streptophyta > Pinopsida > Pinales > Pinaceae > Picea > Picea engelmannii. The sequence goes on from ML797083.1 coordinate 107,744, forward strand.
ATTGGGAAGAGTTCTTGTCACTGGTAGATTTTGCATACAACAACTATCAAATCACCATTAAGATGACACCATTTAAGATTATTTGTGGGCAACCGTATCAGATGCCTTTTAGCTGGGATCGACTTGAGGATAGGGTCTAGTTAGGACCATAAGTGATCCAAGAAATGGAAGAACAATTGAAAATGATAAGACAAAGGATTAAAGAAGCGCAAGACCGCCAAAAAATTTATGCCGATGTGCATCGTGTTGACCATATTTATGAAGTTGGTGACCGAGTTTTCTTCGGGGTGAAACCGCACAAGAGCTCAATTAAGTGGGAAGGGTGCTAAACTCTCTCCTAGGTTTGTGGGACCTTTCAAAGTTGTGGAAAAGAAAGGGCCTGTGGCCTATCGACTAGCCTTTCTTGATTCTTTGAGGTGTATGCACGATGTTTTTCATGTATATGTTTTAAGACATTATGTTAGTGATCCTACACATGTGATTGACATGAGTTCCTTGCAGTTGTCGGATGATGGTGCACTCACGGTAGATACGATACACATTCTAGACCATCACATTCGACAACTACGACGTCGAACAGTCAATCAGGTCAAGGTCCAATGGGACAATTATAGTCCACACTCGACTACCTGGGAGGACACATATGATATGCGCCAACAATTCCCATATTTATTTGATAAGTAGACATTTAGATATTAGATATTGTCAGATGCTTCATCTATTGTATTTATATGTTGTACAATTGTGTGCAAGTGATCTAGTTTTAGTATATGGTTCTGTATTTTGCTTATGTATTCCTATGATGATGTTGATGGATTATGATTTATGTTGTATGATATCTTTGTATTGACAGATTCTATTGATGGGTTTCCCCTGAGTGTGCAGGACACTTGATAGATTGAGGATGTCGATGGCATCACGAACCTCCTTGGACTCTGGATTGAGTCAGAGAGTGGATTGTATTGGTTTGTGTATTTCATTTATGCATATGTGACATATGATCGATTATATTATGATGTTGTTTATGGATCTTTGATAGTGTTTCGTTGATGGATGCAGGTTGAGGATTTCTTGCTAATCTGACTCACATAAGGAGTAAAGGGGCCATGCATAGCAACCAGATATTGAGGGAGAGGTGTGGCAATATCCCTGTCACAACCTACTAGCACTCCCACTGTGGCTCGAATTTTAGGTTAGATATTACCTAGTTTGAGAGATCCACGACGTCGTGAGGGCAGACTAAGACAATCGCTCACAAAGATTTATAAGGGGCACACAATAAGGAAGGGTCCTTATTCTTTAGAATCCCTTAGTCTCTCACAAGGTCTCATGAATGGAGTATTGACTCCAAGGGTTGGAAAACTACCAAAAACAGTCAAAGGAAAGTGGCACCCTTGGATCACGGAGTTCGTCTTGAAGGGCACGTCGTGTAATTAAAATTTGAAGCAAAGTTGAGTGGCACCCTTGGAGCACAGAGTGCATCTTGAAGGGCACGTCATGGTATTTCAAAAGGTGAGTAAATGAACCTAGGTGGCCTAGAAAACTTTGAGTGAATGTTAAACCTTGTAAAATCTTGAGCACTGTCGAATTAATTAATTGATTAAAGACTAAATTTATTAATCATAATCCCTAATGGTCTAAGATTTTGCAAATACAAATTTAACTGGTCCTACGACTAAGTTAATGAGAGGACAAAAAAACTAATTTTATAAATTAAATAATGAGGGGATGAAATAAATCAATTTAAGAAATCAACGAAAATAAAATAAATCTAAAGAGTGATTTAATACACATTGTGCAAGTAATTAACAAATTGGAATTTAAGGTAAAATTGGAATAAATCTAAAGGAAAGGGTACACATATAAAGGAATCTAGAGTCTAGTTAACAATAGTCTAACTAGGAGATGTTTCCTATTTTAACTCAACTACATTTTAGAAAGGCGTCAGTGATTAATTGGAAATAAAGGGAATAAAGGGACAACTGGCCAGAGTGATTTTAGGAGCACTTTTAAGATGGGTAAGGGAAATTGAATTTTAATTAAATTAAATTGTGGATTTACTCGTGAAACTAAGGGAGCGGGTGACAAGTGTATGGGGGGAATAATTCCTAATTAATTTTTAAAAAATAAATTAAATGTGCCAATGGCAAGGTGTCACTAAGGAAATTCTATAAAACAAATAGTTGAGTGGAGGAAGGAGAAACGAGTTATGAGTATTGTTATGTTACATAAATTTTGACTGGCTTTTCTTGTGAGAGTTGGGATACCCAGCTTGAGATAGAGTGGTAGCTCTACTTTGCGAGGCGAGCTGGGAGCTAGAAGATTCTGGTTGTGGTTGTGCGTGGCCCCTTTGCGGCTCAGGGGGATAACGGGGAAGAAGATTACCCCTAGCGTTGGTTGGGGGGTATTGGTGAAGTCTCAATGATTAACGAGTGAGAGAAGGAAGGAGGGATGCCAGTTGCAGGAATTGTCTCCAAGTCCGTCTTTGTCATTTTTTGTTACAATATTTCTTATCTAAGATTGAATGTAATATTTTTGGGTTACATATCGATGTATTTATTGCAGAGGTTGTATTCATTTGATGTTAATTTTTGCGATTTAATGGATGGCTATGAAATTTTATCTTGAAATTTACTAACTGATATTTTCATAAATACAGTGCATTATAACCTTAATTCGAAACTGGAAATGGTGAATCTACTTGCGTTCTTACCTTTATTACCTATGTGTTTTTATTTACAAACTTCATAGTGTGGGTGAGTTTGATTGTGCTCTTACCTTTATTACCTCTTCGCTTTAAACCTATGCATTCTTTAACCTTGGTGTTTTTTTTTTAATTTTCCTAGCATGTAGACCATTCTAACCTCTGTGTTTTTACCCAAGTAATCCTATGCCCCTTTTTGTTGTGGAATGGAGCTCTCACATATATGTTTCCTTTGTGTTTGAGTTGGAAATGGTAGCCATATGTTTTATTACCTTGCTCCATGATTTTTATTTTTATCTTTGCGATTTTTGCAACCAAGATGACCCGCAAGTTAGGAAAAGACCACCTGTGTTTTACCCTATTCCTATGACTTTTTTTCATGGAAGGACGCCCGATGTATTGGGAAAAGATCACCCTTTGTTTTACTTGATTCTCTACATCCTAACCTTGCTTCTCTATGGGGTTTTCTTTTCAACATTAACCTCTGCATTTTTCTGGAGATTATCTTTGTCTTTTTGTTGTCGATTAGATTCCTCACAGAGAGGTTGGCCCTTTGTTTTATTTCTTTAGAAAATTGTTGAGCTTCTTCTGGAATTTTTTTTTCCTTGAATCATCTCTGTATTTTGAAAACAAACTCGCCCATAATTGGTGTCCCCTCCTGGCGTTTTTTCTTGCAATAATCTCTATTTTTTGCAATTAAAAATTTCTCCCCGCATTGTTGTTCTCTCCTGGAGTTTTTTTTACCTTGAATCTCTTGCATTCCGTCTTGGGACAACCCCCAGCGAATTGAATCCTTCTCTCTGCATTTTTTCTGACAAATCAAGGCTCTGCGCTTCCATTCACTTAACCTTGTTATCTTCAATCAACAAAACTACCATTATTTACTACCAATCCTCGACGATCTCGGAATATAATGTTTGCTGCAATTTTGGGGTGATTTGGTGTAACTATATTTTCTCCTGCGCAATTATTCCTCCAAAATTTGTGTCCTCTTTTAATGGGTTTCCTTTTTTTAATTCTCTTGACGATTTCTTCCTTATGGAAATATCCATCTTCTCTGACACATGAGTTCTCCTCCTCATTTAATGCCAACAATATCCTTATTTAACCAACCTCCATCGTATGTGAATGAGGATATGCATTACTAAGGATTTAGTAAATTGAGGAAGAGATTATGTTAGGTGCATTACCTTAAATAATGAAATACTACAACTAAGAATTAATTTATAGCGATTGTAATAAATAATTATCATGCTTGAGGTAGTCTTATAAGATGAAGGATTTACTATGTATATTATTCCATGTTCTCTTTCTTTCATCGCGTTGTTAAACTTTAGAAGGTGAATGACTTAATCTGGCATTATAAAATATATGGGGTTCAATTCTATTATTTTATTTTTATGTGTGTAGTTACTAATTTTGCATTAAAATTAAAAAAATATTTATTTGGCGCCATGATATAATAGTTAGGTATGGATGGTCATGTGAGTGGTTACTATTTGCGCCATCAAAATTTAATTGATATTTATTTTGTGCCATGATATGTATGGATGGTCATGTGTGTAGTTACTTAATGCGCCACTAAAATGTTAATGAAAACTTGATTGAGCGAATGAATTCCCTTGCACCTTGGATTATGCTGATGAATTAGGTGTTTAGATTGCCTTGTTCTATGGACTAATGATGATGCATGAATGATTACGCTTTTAGATTACTTGTGCGCATTGTAATAATGTTGATGTATGATTCCTAAGTTAATGGATTAAATGCACACATTGAAAGATGTTGATTTATGTTTATTCTGGTAATTAGATTATGCACGCACCTTGAAAATAATGTTGATTATTGTTGAATTCAATGATTGATTAATCGCACGCCTTGGAGTAAAGTAGATGTCTGCTCTTGCGCCTTGAAAATAAAATAAAGTTGATTACATTGTGCCTTAACTTATGTCATTGTATGATTTATTTAGTAATTAAATTTTCTTGCACCTTGGAATTTATGTGATGTGTGATTGGTTATTAGAACACTATTGCACCATTGATTATCGCTGATGTTATTGATGTAGCTAGTTGGTTTTTGGACTTGATTGTGTTAGTGGGATGTAGACACCTCCTTGTTCCTCAGAACAATTGCTATCCCTGAGACTTTAAATGGTCAAAATCAATCAGATGAATCCTGGGCTTGAGCATTTCTTATGTGTCTTGGAGGTCCTAACCTTGCAAGGTAGGTTGGGCAGGTAGTTTCTCTGTGTTATCTTTATGTGATGAGTTGATCTTGCATCACCGTTTATGATAATTGTTGATTTGGTGTTGTTATCTAATGCAATGATGTTTTGATTATTTGTCATTACTAATTATGATTGATGCGTGAGTTGTGTCGTTATTAATTACAATGATGAGCAGCTTGTAATTCTTTTACTTATGATGTTGTAGATTATGCACTGCTATGAATTATAATGATGATGTTAAATTCCTAATTCTTTAAAGAATTTTTTTTTTACCTTTTGTGCTTCACTTTTCTAGTCGTAACGGAGGGGCCGTTACATATGGTATCATAGTCAGTTTCAACCCCGCGACTTGGGATCATCACGACTTCCATTGTATTAAACAAGATTAATAATTTATCGCTAATTAAATTGAATTGTGTCCATGTAGGTAATCATGGTTAGAGGACATCATGGAGGTAGATGACGTGGTGCTAGGTGACAAGGTGCGACGCCTCCAGTAGTATCCACGCCAGAGGGGTCTAACCCCCAAGGAGAAGAGCAAGTCATTGGATAGGAGCAGATTGTTGTGGGGATGTGGTTGGGTTGATGAGGTCCTTTCAAAGGATGTCAGAGGCCTTGATTAACTAGCTAGATAGAGATGAGGGTAGGGCACCTGTACCCCCTGAGGGTCCACATTGCACCCCAACCGGTACTGGTAGCATTCATAGAGAACTCAAGAAGGTCATTTTTCCCGAGTTCATGGGTGCCATGGATGGCGTAGCTGCCGATGCATGGTTGGAGAACATGGTGATGTGATTCACACTTTGTGACTACACCTCCAACATGAAATTCCACATGGAGGTATTTCAGCCGAAGGGGAGCGCTCTTCTATGGTGGAAGACACTCCTGCCATAACTGTCATTGAAGACGTGTCATGGGAAGTGTTCGAGGAGCGGTTCCGGGAGAGACATTTGTTAGAGGAATTCATTGAGCTCCAACTCAATGAGTTCAATGCCTTACAATAGGGAGGTCACACAGTGCCTAAGTATGAGGCCTGATTCATGGAGCTGCTTAGGTATGCTCCACATCTAAGCACGAAGAAGCTAAAGGTAAAAAAGTTTGTGTTTAGTCTTAACGCTAACATTCGTGAGAAGGTGAGGATCCTAATGCCTCAAACATTGCACGATGCAGTCCATAAGGGCCTCATAACTGAGGAAGATCTGATCAACGAGGGTCAGGGAAGGAATTCTGTGAAAGCGACGAGACATGAGACATCTGGTGCACAACAACATCAGACTCCAGATAGACATCCATCAGGGTATCGAGGCACTTTGAGAGGATTCACGTTCACGAAACCATGATGAATGACACCTCAACAACAAACTCCCTACAAAGTACCACAACACTAGCAACAATGTCATTCACAACAACAACAGTTTAGGCCTTCTCAACAAAATAGACTAGGGTTTCAAGCTGGTGGGCCAACAACTTCAACCTTGGGGACTAGGAGGACTGGACCAAAGACTGGATTTTGGACATGTGGAGAGCCACATTGCCAACATGAATTTCAAGTTGAGAGGGACAGATCAGTCGGGTCAGTCGGACACACTACAATTGGAGATTTGGGAAAAGCCAGGCCGAGCACTATTCTACTGTGCTCGAGACATCAGGTACCGTCGTTGACCATATCTTTAGTATTTTGATAGATCTCGGTCCTACAAAGAGATTTATTTCTGGTGCAACGCTAAAAATAATTAAGGTAAAGGAATTCGAATAGGACAAGTTTAGCTAAGTGGAAATGGCTTCAAGTGCCAAGCAGAAGTTTGGAGGAAAGGTTACGGACTATAGCCTTAACCTGGCAGATTATTTGAGGCGTATGCACGATGTTTTTCATGTATCTGTTTTAAGACATTATGTTAGTGATTCTACACATGTGATTGACATGAGTTCCTTGCAGGTGTCAGATGACAGTGCACTCACAACAGAGCCAATCCACATTCTGGACCATCGCATTCAACATCTATGGTGTTGAACAATCGATTAGGTCAATGTCCAGTGGGACAATTATAGTCCACAGTCGGCTACCTAAGAGGACGCATATGATATGCGCTAGCAGTTTCCATATTTATTTTATAAGTAGACATTTATATCTTGTCATATTCTTCATCTACTACATTTATATATTGTACAACTTCGAGACAAAGTTTAAAACAAGACGAGGTGTATGTAACATCCTTGATGCAGGAGAATCCCTCACGACAAGCAACCAACGTGGAAGCGGAAGTCAGTTGGAAGACGTCCAGCGCAAGTTTTCGAATTTTCAAAATTTTCCCTTGGAGTTGACGTGCTGAACATAAATGAGACCATTTATTTTTAGGCACCTTGGAAATAATGTAATCAGACCTCGAGCCATATGCTCTCGTCTGTGATAGCCAGAGGCATTTATAGTAGTAGTTGCAGGTAGATAGAATTAAATTCTAGATTAGATAGTTCTAGAAGGAAGAGGGAAAACCGACTATAGACACCCTCATTTGTATCATTGTAACATTAACCAGATAGATTATTATCAAGGAAGAGCATAGGAGAATAGTAGGGAGTTGTAAAAGACATCCTTGTACAGATCGTGAATTGATAGAAGAAGTTGATTTAGACTCATGGCTGTTGTGTTATTCTCCATGTATGGGTGTTAATTGCTCTGAGTATTACTTCCTGTTATGCATTTGTTATGTGTGTGTGTGAATGACTTCATGTAGTAAGATAGAAGTCTGAGAGAAGGTGAAGTGAGTTACAGTTGTTTTCTCTTTGAGCAAGGATTCCTGCAAGGAGTGTAGTTGAGTCGTCCACAAGGAGTGCGTTGACAAAAGGCTCGGGAGTTAAACTCTTGTTCTCAAACCTCTCAGAAGTAAAAGTGGATTGTCGAAGCCGTGCAAGGAGTGCGCAGGCTGGAGAAGAAGTCTCAGTTGTAAATCTGGGAAAAGGAGAATTGAATACTGCTGCTGCAGGAGTGCGCAGAGTCTGAAGGATTCAACACTTGGGAATTGTTGAATGATTGCCGCAAGGAGTGCACGCAAGTTCCTCTGAAAAAAAAAATCAGAAGGGAAAAAGCTCAGGAGGCATAGCACCTTCATGATATCATTATCGAAGACTAAATAGGAGGATTCCGTGCCAAGAAGTCCTTAAGAAAGGAGAAAAGGAATTGACGGTCAAGATCTCGTAGAGGAGTTCGACAGGATCCCATCAATCGTAGGATTTATTGAAGAAGTGGAGAGGTTACGGTTGTGCTAGGAGTTCAAGCTCCAGGAGTCATGAACCATTGGATCGTGGACCAGTCACCCGCTAGCCGTTAGATCCCGGAAAGTTGCGCAGGGTTTAAGCCTCAGCGAGAAGAGGAAGAGTCATTGGGATATTGGCGACATCGGGGTTTCATAAGGACACATGGAAAGGAGTCAGGGAGCGTCGGCGTTCGGTCCATCGGGATATCGGAGTTCCGAGGATGTAGAAATCTCACATCAAGGAATCGCGATCCACGATTTCCCGACGAGCGCTTTGAACCGTTCATCAGCGAGGACACGTGGCAGAAGATTCTGGCAAGTCGGCGTTTGGAGGCATCGGGGTTTCCAGAGTTGAGAAACTCTTGCAACCTGAAATCGCGATTGGCGATTTCCCGACGCGGTCGGAGCCATTGATTAGAGGGACACGTGGCGAGAGATCCCGAGGAGTCAGGATTCATCCTTTCGGGATTTCCGGAGTCAAGCACATTTCATATGTTGAAATCGCGATCCGCGATTTCCCGATAGGATCAAAGCCGTCCAAACAGCAGGGAAACGTGGCGAACAATCCCGGAGAGTCAAAGTTCGGGATATCGGGATTTCTGAAGTCGTGAAACACTGGTAGGTTGAAATCGCGATCCGCGATTTCCCGAACCGGTCAGAGCCATTGATCTGATGGACACGTGTCTAAGGATCCTGAAGGGTCGGAGTTCGGCGTTTTGGGGTTTCCACATACAAAGAATTTTTTGCAATTGAAATCGCGATTTCACGATACCCGATAGAGCGGAGAACATGTGTCAAGCTGTCGGAGTTCGGGGTTTGAAAGGTCCCATGAACATCGACCACGGAAATCGCGAAAACCCGACACGCAATTTCCCGACAAGGTTAACGCCTGAAGTGGAGGACAGGTGGCATCGAAGTTCAAGAATTGGGGATACAAGAGGTAAGTAACTTACGACATCGTAAGTTCTGATTTCCCGATAGGAGACAAGGAAGGTGTGACGAGGATATTTCATCGTGGTTCGGGGATTTATAAGGTCGATCCCGTGAGTTCAGGATTCATGATCATGCGAAGGACGATTTCCTGATAGAAGGAAGGGGGATCATAAGGAGAATATTTTGTGGGTGCAGAAAAGTCCCCATAAGGGATTTGAAGAACATCCTTTTTTCTTCGGGTCTAGGGAAGAGAAGGTCCTGGTGAGAGAAGACGTACCCTGGGTGGTGCGTTTGCGTCAAGTGGTATCAGAGCATAGAAAATTTCTCTGTTTTTTGTAGCAGAGAAGAAAAGGAGAATTCACCATGACGCCAAGGAGAAGAGGTAGACAATCACCCAATCTAGAGGAGGAAAGGGAATTGACCAGAGAAAGGGAATTGTCCAGAGAAAGAGAAATGTCCAAAGACAGAGGGAGGCAAGGGCAGAATCCAGACATGGAAAGAAGAATGCGAAATCTTCGTGCTAGAATGGAGGACATGGAGATAAGAGAAAGGAGAAGAGCTGATGTAGGAGATATCAGTGAATCCGAGGATGAAGGTGATGCTGAACATGCAGAAGAAGAGACCCCAGCATAAGATGCAGCTAATGAGCGTTTAATTAAGGCTATCGCTTGGATGAGTTCAAAAACAAAGATGGACATTCCAGCTTATGAAGGGAGTCTGGATGTAGAAGAGCTGCTAGACTGGATTAGAGCTCTTGACACTTACTTCTATTATGAAGATATTGAAGATGATAAGAAGGTCAGACATGCTGTCACAAGATTAAAAGGACATGCAGCATTGTGGTGGGATGAACTTCAAGTTGACAGGTGTTGCCAAGGCAAGCAGAAAATTAGGAGCTAGGACAGGATGATTGCAAAGATGAAGTCAAAATTCATTCCCAGGGACTATCAAATTTCTCTGTTCAGGAGGATGAGAACCTGAGACAGAAGATGATGATGGTGCAAGAGTACACCGAGGAATTCTACAGGTTGAATATTAGAGCAGGTCATCGTGAAAGCAATGATGAAAAGATGGCCAGGTATATGAATGGCTTGAGGTATGAAATTCAGGATGAACTAAATTTGGTGACCATCCGAACTGTGGAGGATGCTTACCAATTGGCTCTGAAAGATGAGGAGAAGCTGAGCCGTAAACAAAGTCAGAGGGGCCGAGGCAGAAGTCATCCCAGAGGCAAGGCAGTTGCCCAGGAAAGGACCCAGAAGTCCAAGGAGGAATGGAAGAAACCTCAAGGAAAGACAGAAAGAGGTGGAACCTCATAGAGAAGGCCATATGCTGAACAAAGGGAACAACATACTGAGCCAAGAGGAGGATATGATGATAATAATAGATTTCCTCGTACCAGAGGTAGAGGAAGAGGAAGAGGTGGTGTCATCACATGTTACACATGTGGAAAATATGGACACAAGTCAGTTGACTATCCAGATAGGAAGAAGGATGGAGGAGAGACTCATATCGCCGAGGCACAGAGGCTAGATGTTGAGGTAGAGTACGCTGAAGGCGGAAGATCACTGGTGATGCAAAAAGTCCTTTTGACGCCAGAGAAGGAAATGGATAACTCAACACAGAGGAACATTCTTTTTAGGACTACTTGCAAGACTAAAGGTTGGGCATGCAAGGTCATCGTGGATAGCGGAAGCACAGACAATCTCGTTTCAACCGAGATGGTGGAGAGGCTGAAGTTGGAGACAACCGATCACCCGAATCCATACAAAGTTTCATGGCTACAGAAGGGACATCAGGTAAATGTCACTAAACAGTGCTTAGTTGACATTAAAATAGGAGGATATAATGATAGGATTTTATGTGATGTTATTCCTATGGATGTCAGTCATTTATTGCTGGGTAGACCATGGCAATATGATAGAAATGTGATCCATGATGGGAGAAAGAATACATATACCCTGGAGAGGAATAAGAGGACCCATATGTTGTGTCCAATTGAAGACAAAGAGGTGAAGCCGGAGGTAAACAACACAGTACTTCTCATGAGTGGGAAGGAACTTCTTACAGAAGTTAAGAAGAAGGAGGATCCACAATTCTTTGTGGTCAGAAAACCGAGAATTGTTCTGACTAGCACAAGAGTGGACGATTTGCCAGGAGAAGTTCAGGAACTGCTGGAAGAGTTCGCTGATATTGTAGTGGATGAACTACCTCGTTCATTGCCACCGATGAGGAGCGTGAGCCATCACATTGATCTCATACCAGGAGCTAGTTTACCAAACAAAGCCGCGCACAGATTGACGCCACAGGAGAACGAAGAAGTTAAAAGACAGGTCCAGGAGTTGTTGGACAAAGGCTTGGTCAGGGAAAGTTTGAGTCCATGTGCTGTTCCAACAGTACTCATTCCGAAGAAAGATGGAGGCTAGAGGATGTGCACTGATTCGAGAGCCATAAACAAGATAACTATCAGGTATAGATTCCCATTGCCAAGAATGGATGATTTGATGGATTGCTTAAGTGGAGCAAATTTTTTTTCAAAGATAGATTTGAAGAGCGGATATCATCAGATTCGTATGAGAGAAGGTGATGAATGGAAAACAACATTCAAGACAAACGAAGGTTTGTACGAATGGCTTGTCATGCCGTTTGGCTTAACGAATGCACCGAGTACCTTTATGAGGTTGATGAATGAAGTCCTGAAGGAGTTCATCGAAAAATTTTTCATCGTGTATTTGGATGACATATTGGTTTTCAGCAAGACAAAGGCTGAACACTTGAAGCATTTGGCTATTGTGATGAAGAGATTACAGCAAGATAAGTTGTTGATAAATATGAAGAAGTCCTCATTCATGAAGACAGAGCTCGTTTACTTAGGATTTGTTATATCTGCAAATGAACTGAGAATGGATCCGGATAAGGTGGAGGTAATCAAGAATTGGCCATCACCAAGAAATGTATTTGAGGTGAGGTGTTTTCATGGACTTGCTAGTTTCTACCGAAAATTCATCAGGAATTTCAGTGGAATTAGTGCAGCAATGATGGATACAGTGAAGAAAAGACATAAATCTTTTCACTGGACGGAAGAGGTTGAGAAGAGTTTCAATTTGTTGAAACGAAAGATTATAGAGAAACCAATTCCGGTGTTGCCAGATTTTCAGAAAACGTTTCAGGTAAAATGTGATGCAAGCGGGTTTGCAATTGGAGCGGTATTGAGCCAGGAAGATAGGCCGATTGCATATTTCAGCGAGAAGCTGAATGACGCGAAGGAGAAATACTCCACATATGATAAAGAGTTCTATGCTATCATACAGGCATTGAAGAAATGGAGGCACTATTTGATTCCAAAGGAATTTGTTTTATATAGTGATAACCATGCTTTACAATATGTGACTCAACAAGAAAAGTTGAATCAGAGGCATGTTAAGTGGGTCGAATACATGTAAAATTTCACTTTTGTAATAAAGCACATTTCTGGTACTGCTAACAAAGTTGCTGATGCTTTGAGCAGGAAAAGTTTGCTGTTGCAGGAGTTTAAAGTCAGGACGTTAGGCTTTAATGATTTGAAGGACATGTATGCAGATGATTCAGACTTCAAGGAAGCTTATGAAGCAGCTGAGAATCCAGTTCTCAGAGACATGAGTCAATGGATAAAGTATGTGATCCAGGACGGATTGCTGTTCAAAGGCAATCAACTGTGTATTCCAAATTTCTCCATGAGAGAGAACTTGTTGAAGGAGAAGCACAGTGGAGGATTGGCAGGACATTTTGGCCATGATAAGACATTTGCAAAGCTGAGCGAGTCATACTTTTGGCCAGGGATGCAGTCAGAAGTCAAGAAATTTGTGGACAGATGCAGGATTTGCCAGCATTCAAAGGGAAGGAAGCAGAATGCGGGTTTTTATCAACCCTTGCTCATACCAGAGAGGCCATGGGATGAAATTAGCATGGATTTTGTGTTGGGATTGCCGAGGACACAAAGGGGTGTTGATTCAATCTTTGTGGTAGTAGACAAGTTTTCTAAAATGACGCATTTTATCCCATGCTAGAAGACCAGCGATGCGACTCACATCGCAAATATGTTTTTCAAGGAGATTGTTCGACTCCATGGATTGTCGAAGAGCATAGTCTCAGACAGGGACACAAAATTCATAGGGCATTTCTGGAGAACATTGTGGAAGAAGCTCGAAACTAATTTGATGTTTAGTTCTTCTTATCATCCTCAGATGAATGGACAAACAGAAGTGGCCAACAGAAGTCTGGGAGATTTGTTGAGGAGCTTGGTGACAAAGCAGCATAGCAGTTGGGATACCATATTACCACAAGCAGAGTTTGCTTACAATGATTCAGTGAACAGGAGCACAGGAAAAAGTCCATTTCAGATTGTGTATGGAATGTAGCCAAGAGGAGTTTCTGAATTGAGGGATTCAGAACAGACTGATACTAGCAGTGCTAGTGTAGGAGAATTTGTTGAAGCAATGAAGGAGCTTCACAGTCAGGTGAAAGAGCGACTATTGAAGTCAAGTCAGGAGTACAAGCGCAGAGCAGATCAACATCGGAGACAACTTCAGTTTGAAGTTGGTGATCTGGTTCTAGCACATTTGAGGAAAGAAAGGTTCCCGAGAGGAACATACAACAAGCTGAAGATGAAGAAAATTGGGCCATGTAAGGTCTTGAAGAAATTCGGAGAAAACACTTATGAAATCGAGTTACCAGATGACATTGGAATATCTCCGATATTTAATGTTTCGGATCTATATCCATATAAAGATGATGAAGCAGGAGCTGAAAGTGATGAACAACCAGAGATCCAATGGCAGAAATAGATGCCAGTTGCAGAGAAGCCACAGATGGAGCAAATATTGAACAAATGAGTGCGCAAGAAAACCAGGAGGAAAGAATATTTTGAATATTTGGTTAAGTGGAAGGGTCATCCAGTTGAAGATGCCAGCTGGGAGACTGAAGCAGAGATTCAGAAGCATGGAAATACCGTGCAGGAGCTCATGGACAGGAGCCCATGCAAATTTTCAAGCGAGGGAGTATGATGCAGGAGCATCCCTCATGACAAGCAACCAACGTGGAAGTGGAAGTCAGCTGGAAGATGTCCAGTGCAAGTTTTTGAATTTTCAAAATTTTCCCTTGGAGTTGATGCGCTGAACATAAATGAGACCATTTATTTTTAGGTGCCTTGGAAATAATGTAATCATACCTCGAGCCATACGCTCTCGTCTGAGATAGCCAGAGGCATTTATAGTAGTAGTTGCAGGTAGATAGAATTAAATTCTAGATTAGATAGTTCTAGAAGGAAGAGGGAAAACCGACTATAGACACCCTCATTTGTATCATTGTAACATTAACCAGATAGATTATTATCAAGGAAGAGCATAGGAGAATAGCAGGGATTTGTAAAAGACATCCTTGTACATATCGTGAAATAATAGAAGAAGTTGATTCAGACTCATGGTTGTTGTGTTATTCTCCATGTATGGGTGTTAATTGCTCTGAGTATTACTTCCTGTTATGCATTTGTTATGTGTGTGTGTGAATGAATTCATGTAGTAAGATAGAAGTCTGAGAGCAGGTGAAGTGAGTTATAGTTTTTTTCGCTTTGAACAAGGATTCCTGCAAGGAGTGTAGTTGAGTTGTCCGCAAGGAGTGCGTTGACAGAAGGCTCGGGAGTTAAACTCTTGTTCTCAAACCTCTCAGAAGTGAAAGTGGATTGTCGAAGCCACGCAAGGAGTGCGTAGGCTGGAGAAGAAGTCTCAGTTGTAAATCTGGGAAAAGGAGAATTGAAGACTATTGCTGCAGGAGTGCGCAGAGTCTGAAGGATTCAACACTTGGGAATTGTTGAATGATTGCCGCAAGGAGTGCGCGCAAGTTCCTCTGAAAAAAAAATTAGAGGGGAAAAATCTCAGGAGGCATAGCACCTTCATGATATCATTATCGAAGACAACACAGGAGGATTTCATGCCAAGAAGTCCTTAAGAAAGGAGAAAAGGAATTGACGGTCAAGATCTCGTAGAGGAGTTCGATAGGATCCCGTCAGTCGTAGGATTTATTGAAGAAGTGGAGAGGTTACGGTTGCACTGGGAGTTCAAGCTCCAGGAGTTGTGAACCATTGGATTGTGGACCAATCACCCGCCAGCCGTTAGATCCCGGAAAGTTGCGCAGGGTTTAAGCCTCAGCGAGCAGAGGAGGAGTCATCGGGATATTGGCGACATCGAGGTTTCATAAGGACACGTGGAAAGGAGTCAGGGAGCATCGGGGTTCGGTCCATCGGGATATCGGAGTTCCGAGGACATATAAATCTCGCATCAAGGAATCGCGATCCGCGATTTCTCGACGAGCGCTTTGGATCGTTCATCAGTGAGGACACGTGGTGGAAGATCTTGGCAAGTCAGCGTTTGGAGGCATCGGGGTTTCCAGAGTTGAGAAACTCTTGCAACCTGAAATCGCGATCGGCGATTTCCCGACGCGGTCGGAGCCGTTGATCAGAGGGACACGTGGTGAGAGATCCCGAGGAGTTGGGATTCGGCCTTTCAGGATTTTTGGAGTCAAGCGCATTGCATATGTTGAAATCGCGATCCGCGATTTCCCGATAGGATCAGAGCTATCCAAACAACAGGGACACGTGGCGAACGATCCCGGAGAGTCGGAGTTCGGGATATTGGGATTTCTGAAGTCGTGAAACACTGGTAGGTTGAAATTGTGATCCGCGATTTCCCGAACCGGTCAGAGCTGTTGATCTAAAGGACACGTGTCTGAGGATCCTGAAGGGTCAGAGTTCGGCGTTTCGGGGTTTCCACATACAAGGAATTTGTTGCAATTTAAATCGCGATTTCGCGATACCCGATAGAGCTTTGAACAGGTGTCAATTTTTTGGAGTTCGAGGTTTGAAAGGTCTCATGAACATCGACCACAAAAATTGCGAAAACCCGACACGTGATTTCCCGACAAGGTTAACGGCTGAAGTGGAGGACAGGTGGCATCGGAGTTTGGGAATCGGGGATACAAGAGGTAAGTAACTTACGACATCGTAAGTTTTGATTTCCCGATAAGGAATTTCCCAATAGGAGACGAGGAAGGTGTGACGAGGATATTTCATTGGGGTTCAGGGATTTATAAGGTCGATCCCGTGAGTTCAGGATTCGAGATCACGCGAAGGCTGATTTCCCGATAGAAGGAAGGGGGATCATAAGGAGAATATTCTGTGGGTGCAGAAAAGTCCCGATAAGGGATTTGAAGAACATCTTTTGTTCTTCGGGGCTAGGGAAGAGAAGGTCTTGGTGAGAGCAGACGTGCCCTGGGTGGTGCATTTGCGTCAATCCCTCTCTTGCGAGCACATGTTATTGACTTATTCTTTGAGGACACTTGCGTACAAGCGATCCAGTTTTAGTATATGGTTCTCTATTTCTCTTATGGATTCCTATGATAATGTTGATGGATAAAATTATGTTGTATGATATCTTTGTATTGACCGATTCTATTGACTATTTTTCCCTGAGTGTGCAGGACACTTGACAAATTGAGGATGTTGATGGCATCACCAAACTCCTTCGAATCTGTATTGATTCAGGGAGTGGATTGTATTGGTTTGAGTATTTCATTTATGCATATGTGATATATGATCGATTATATTATTATGTTGTTTATGTATCTTTGACAATGTTTCATTGATGTATGCAGGTTGATGATTGCTTGCTAATTTGACTCACATAAGGAGTAAAGGGGCCATGCACAACAACCAAATATTGAGGGAGAGGTCTGGCAACATCCTTGTCACAACCTACTAGCACTCCCACCGTGGCTCAAATTGTAGGTTAACGATTACCTAGTTTGAGACATCCACGATGTCATGAGGGAAGACTGAGACAGTCACTCATGAAGATTTATAAGGGGCATGCAATAAGGAAGGGTCCTTATTCCTTAGAATCCTTTAGTCTCTCACAAGGTCTCATGAATGGAGTATTGACCCCAAGGGTTGGAAAACTACCAAAATCAGTCAAAGGCGAGTGGCACCCTTGGAGCACGGAGTGCGTCTTGAAGGGCACGTCACGTAATTAAAAT
The DNA here is from genome assembly GCA_009831015.1 of Picea engelmannii. Classification (NCBI taxonomy): domain Eukaryota; kingdom Viridiplantae; phylum Streptophyta; class Pinopsida; order Pinales; family Pinaceae; genus Picea; species Picea engelmannii. The sequence goes on from ML797083.1 coordinate 124,926, forward strand.
TTGAAGCAAAGGTGTGTGGCACCCTTGGACCACAAAGTGCATATTGAAGGGCATGTCGTGGTATTTAAAAAGGTGAGTAAATGAACCTAGGTGGCCTAGAAAACTTTCAACAAATATTAAACCTTGTAAAATCTTGAGCACTGTCGAATTAATTAATTGATTAAAGACTGAATTTATTAATCATAATCCCTAATGGTCTAAGCTTTTGCAAATAAAATTTTAACTGATCGTAAGTCTAAGTTAATGAGAGGACCAAAAAACTAATTTAAAAAATTAAATAATGAGGGGATGAAATAAATCAATTTAAGAAATCAATGAAAATAAAATAAATCTAAAGAGTGATTTAATACACATTGTGCAAGTAATTACCAAATTGGAATTTAAGGTAAAATTGGAATAAATCTAAAGGAAAGGGTATGCATAGAAAGGAATCTAGAGTCTAGTTAACAATAGTCTAACTAGGAGATGTTTCCTATTTTAACTCAACTCCATTTTAGAAAGGCATTAGTCATTAATTGGAAATAAAGGGAATAAAGAGACAACTAGGAGTGATTTTAGGAGCGTTTTTACGATGGGTTGGGGAAAATGAATTTTAATTAAATTAAATTGTGGATTTACTTGTGCAACTAAGGGAACGAGTGACAAGTGTATGGGGGGAATAATCCCTAATTAATTTAAAAAAAATGAATTAAATGTGCCAATGGCAACGTTTCACTAAGGAAATTATATAAAACAAATGGCTGGGAGGAGGAAGGGGACACGAGTTATGAGTATTGTTATTCTGTAGAAATTTTGAATGGTTTTTCTTGTGAGAGTTGGGATACCCATCTTGAGATAGAGTGGTGGCTCTACCTTGCGAGGTGAGTTGGGAGCTAGAGGATTCTAGTTGTGGTTGTGCGTGACCCCTTTTCGGCTCGGGGGGCTAATGGGGAAGAAGAGTACCCCTAGCATTGGCTAGGGGGTACCGGTGAAGTCTCAACTATTAACGAGCGCGAGAAGGAAGGAGGGATGTTAGTTGCATGAATCGTCTCCAAGTCCATCTTCATTGTTTGTTGTTACAATATTTTTGATGTAAGATTGAATGTAATATGTTTGGGTTACTTATAGATGTAGTTTATTGCTGAGGCTGCATTCATTTGATGTTAAGTTTTACATGTTAATGGATGACTATGCAATTTTATCTTCAAATTTGTAACTGAGACTGTCATAGATACAGTGCATTATAACCTTAATTCAAAATTGGAAATGGTAAATATACTTGCGCTCTTACCTTTATTACCTCTGCATTTTTATTTACAAACTTCCTAGTGTGGGTGAGCTTGATTGCACTCTTACCTTTATTACCTCTTCTGTTTAAACCTCTGCGTTCTTTAACCTTGGTGTTTTTTTTATAAATTTTCCCAGCTCGTAGACCATTCTAACCTCTATGTTTTTACCCAAGTAATCCTTTTCCCCTTTTTTTGTGGAATGGATCTCTCACAGAGATGTTGCCTTTGTGTTTGAGTGGGAAATGGTAACCATACTTTTTATTGCCTTTCTCCACGATTTTTATTTTTATCTTTGTGATTTTTGCAACCAAGATGACCTGCGTGTTAGGAAAATACCACCTGTGTTTTACCCTATTTCTATGCCTTTTTTGCATGGAAGTACGCCCAACATATTGGGAAAACATCACCCCATGTTTTACTTGATTCTCTACATCTTACCCTTTCTTCTCTATGGTGTTTTTTTTTCTTAGCATTAAACTTTGTGTTTTTCTAGAGACTATCTCTATCTTTTTGTTGTCAATTAGATTCCTCACAGAGAGGNCTTGGGAAAATTGTTGAGCTTCTCCTGGCATGTTTTTTACCTTGAATCATCTATGTATTTTGCAAACAAACTCACTCAGAATTGGTGTCCCCTCCCAACATTTGTGCTTGCAATAATATTTGTTTTTTGCAATTAAAAATTTCTCCCCACATTGTTGTTCTCTCCTGGAGTTTTTTTTACCTTAAATCTCTTGCATTCCGTCTTGGGATAACCCTCCACAAATTGCATCCTTCTCTCTACATTTTTTCTGAGGATTCAAGGCTCTGCGCCTCCATTCACTTACCCTTGCGATATTCAATAAAAAAAACTACCATGATTTACTACCAATCCCCGACGATCTTGGACTGTAATGTTTGTTGCGATTTTGGGGTGATTTGGTGTAACTGTATTTTCTCCTGCGCAATTATTCCTCCAAAATTTGTGTCCTCTTTTAATGGGTTTCCTTTTTTTATTCTCTTGACGATTTCTTCCTTCTGGAAATATCCTTCTTCTCTGACACATGAGTGCTCCTCTTCATTTTAATGCCAACAATCTCCTTATTTAGCCAACCTCCATCGTAGGTGAAGGAGGATATGAATTACTAAGGCTTTAGTAAGTTGAGGAAGACATTATGTTAGGTGCCTTACCTTAAATAATTAAATACTATAACTAAGAATTAATTTATAGTGATTGTAATAAATAACTATCATGCTTGAAGTAGTCTTATAAGATGAAGGATTTACTATGTATATAATTCCATGTTCTGTTACTTTCATCGCGTTGTTAAAATTTAGAGGGTGAATGACTTAATCTGGTTTTATAAAATATATGGGGTTCAATTCTATTATTTTATTTTCATGTGTGTAGTTACTAATTGCGCATCAAAATTAAACAAATATTTATTTGGTGCCATGATATAATAGCTAGGTGATCCAAAATGGATCTAGGAGCCAAAATGGGTCCATGAAGGCCTAAAAATCAAAGTGTTCAAAATGGATTCAAAATGGACGTGTGTGTAGGCCTGGTTGATACGAACCCAACACGACTTGAACGGGCTCAAACAGATGTCGTATGTGAAAGATATTGCAATCTATTCGTTTTTCCAAACATGCAAAATTTGATGACTGTGCAGTTTGTACAGTGTTGACGTGTTAGCTAATTGTATAGGTCATATGAACGTACAGGTGACATGGTAGTAACTAGCATGCTGACGAGGCAAACATGTGGGTAGACAGGTGGTCGAATGAGTGTTAGATATGTGGCATTTATCTGGATGAATGGTATGGTGCCATGTGGCCCAGTCATAGGATGCCACGCGACACCCTTTCATTGGATAGTTTGGGAATTTTTTTTATGGATTCTCGAGGAGTCGAACCCGTGACCTCTGGTCTAGGCAACGAAAGGTTTGGCAGGGTCAGGCTACCAACCCGCCCGTTGGTGTTTCTTAATAGCTATATGGAAAATGTAATATTTAATCTTGAATCAATGTGAATCGGGTGGAGAATAGGGTTGGGGCTTATCCCCAGCCCCTGACACAACTCTCCATACGCCCAAATCATAAGATACTTCCCCACTCTTATCCATTGGCATGCGAGTTTTGTAATGGGTATATCCCTCAGTGTGTTGGCATAAGAACCACCACATGTAACCACATTATTGGCGCGCATATTGTAATGGAGTGTTAGACTCGGTTCATATGACCATATAACATATGACCCAGTCCTATTATAGTTGGATCAGATATGTAGGGATTAGCATCGGTCGATCTAGCTAGCCCGCCGATCAAGGCACGCAACCAGGGGGGCACGACTAGGGGTCTATCCAGTTGGGGTGCCTGGAGCTTGGAGCCCGCGACCATATGGACATGCAACATATGACCAAGAGCTTATGTCGGAGGGGGCCAACAAGTCTGTGCCAGACCAAGGCCACATGGAGGGAACCCATGTGAAGGGGTCTGCACCCTGATTATTTGCCAATAGTGGGTTTTAAACTTTATTTTATGATTTTAAATGGAGTTTTAACCAGTTTTGGGAGATTTAATCCATTTTTGGAGGATCTTGGGCCCTTTTTGAGGCCAGATATTGGGGGAAAGTTGGGGTTTGTTTCCAAATTCAAGACTATATAAACCAGAGGTTCTTGAAGCCATGGAGGGGAGGGTTCAGATCAGGAAAATTTTGATGAATTGTTGAGGCAAATCCATTTTTATGTAGGGAAGCCATTGAGGAGAGCACCTTTGCAGGCCATTTCTAGGAGCTTCGTTCATTCATTTTCAGTGTCGTCGGTTCTAACAGGTTCTTGAGATATAGAGGAACAAAGATAGCTCATTTTTGTAATCCATTGGCACTTTTATGATGTACTTTTTAAGCTTCGAACAAAAATAAGAAATCCTCACCCACTGAGACAAAGGCCAGAGATGTAGGCGAGATTGTCGAACTCCGTTATCAACTTTGTTGTTTATGGTTTGTTGTTCCTTTATGCTTATTTACATATCTGTATATTTATTAATGGCTACTATGCTTCCTCATTAATTCTTCCTCTTTCATTAATTTTCCTAAATGGTAAAATAACACATGCTTTAAAACTCAACCATTGTCATTAAAAGATCTTTTTCGGATCACTAGGTTTGTATGGTCCTATGAGTGGTTACTATTTGCGCCAACATAATTTAATTGATATTTATTTTGCACCATGATATGTATGGATGGTCATGTGTGTAATTACTTCACACACCACTAAAATTTTAATGAATACACGATTGAGTGAATGAATTCCCTCGTGCCTTGGATTATGTTGATGAATTAGGTGTTTAGATTTCCTTGCGCTATGGACTAATGATGATGCATGAATGATTACGCTTTTAGATTACTCTCACATATTGTAATAATGTTGATGTATGATTCCTAAGTAAATGGGTTAAAATTGTGCATTGAATGATGTTTTGTTTTTTGTAAGTTAGTATTTGTATTAATACCTACTAGAAAAAGAGTTATAACTGTCTGTAGTGCTTAAACATGCATGGCAGCAGTGCCCTTATGGGAAACCACTACTGCCACTTGTCCAAAAATAAGAGTAATACATGCAAAAAGTGACTACGATGCCACGCAAGGTGAATTGCTGATTGCTAGACTAAACAGAAAAACACATACCAGACTCCCCTGAGCCAGCCAGCCTCCCATGGATTTCAAGATAAAAATGAAAGCATAAACTTGAAGCAAGAAAAAACTAGAAACATGGACCGAGCCTTGACCCAGCAAAGGCTTGGTGCTCCTGCTATTTTTCCCTGTCTCGGTCTGTGATGGCTTGATGGAGGTCCTATAGGAAGGACATAAAATTGTCCACACGACTCCAATGTTCTGAATCTTTGATCTACAGTTCAAGAAGAGAAGACTTGACCTCCCCCAAAGCCCTGTTGAGGTCGCTCAGGGAAGCCATGATCGCTTCTCTATCTGTGCACCTATCACAAGTGGAGTGGAGTGGGGGGGACTGCGGAGATTTGGAAGAGGAGGATGGAAAAAATGAGGGAGAGAAGGAGGCGATAGGGGGGTGGCGAATGGGAGAAGGTGGAGGTGGTGGGTGATGAGGAGGGGAAGGGGGTGGAGGTGTGAAGCCCAACGAGTTACGAAAGGGTGTCAAACCACTCAATTCCGCAGCTGTAGGGGTTCGAGAGTGGGGAGAGGCTCGAGGTGGTCTCACGAAGATGTTGTGCAGGGGTGGGAGCTTCAATAGGAGCCAAGAAGGGGATGCCTTCGATTTCAGGTGAAGGGTCAGAATTGGGAACCTCCCTTCCCCTGCCCACGTACCAAGCTATGCCTCTCTTGGACTTACCTCTCAGGTGGGGCATGGTGGTGTCTATCGTTGATTTGGGACTGTGAACATAGAGGAGGTGTAAAGGTATGAGCTAGACCATCAAAAATTGAGAGGAGAGACATGAACCAGAAGTCTGTGTAGCTAAGTGGTAATCACACCAGGAGGGGTGGAAGAGAATGAGAAATGGGGAGAGCTAGTCATGGAAATGACGAAGGGGAGAATGAATAACATCATGCCCAGGATCAGCTTTAGGAGCACCATTGTTGAGAAGCAGATGTGACTGTGGAGGTGACCTGCATGGCACCATGTAATCTTCCACGTTACCGATCTTCCAAAACATGCAACAGGTTGGCCGCGAGTGTCGTCTAGAGAGTGATGGCGAGTGACTTAAGACCATGAGGTGATGGATGTGGGGGAGCGGGTCTGATCAGGCACCAAGTGGTTGGTCGTCTGGCCAGGTGGCCTCCCCATGGACTGTCCATGTTCTGAGCCTGGAAGCACCCCATCCGGGGGTCAGTCATTGATGTTGGCCATGTTTCTACAAGTGATCACTGTGGGATGGGAAGAAGAAGAGGTGGGGATGTCAGCAACTTGATTTTTCGATCGTCGAACATGGGATGGAAGGATTACCCATTGAGGCTGGAGGATGGACTTGATTATGAGAATCCCATTCATAAGTCTCCAGCTTGGAGAAATTTTCTCCGGGTTTGCCCCATTGAGGAGATGAGAGAGGAGATTAATGACAATTTGCGAATCACCTTATGCAATGATGGGGAATAGCTCTTGATCTTTGGCTTCTTGAAGACCACAAAGGAGTCCCCATATTTCCTATGATGATGTGGAGTATTTCCCCTTTGTTGTTGCAGATGACTACTCTGTATCTTGCAGGTCCTAGATTTCCTTTTGAGGCCCCATCGAAGTTTAATTTGTGGCATCCTGTATGTGGAGCCTCCCAATGTGTGGGGATAGGCTTATGACTGACCACAGTGGAGGGGTTGGTGGGAGAGGGGTGGACATTGAGTTTCCAGGAATTAAGGATGAGATGCTCATTCATTGGGCAGTTTAAATCCTAGTCCATCCAAGGATGCAAAGAAATTGTTTCATTGATATTGGAATGGATTGTAGTCCAGACTTCCTGCCAATTCCTCATAGATGATTTGAAGATTCGTCAATTCCTTTCCTTCCATATTTTCCAAAGAATGAAACCTGGTAAAAGCCGCCAAATTCTATTGAGGATAGGGGATTGAAAAATCGAGGTGTGCCACCCTACCAAAGTTTCTTGGATGCCTGTGTGGTTCCTGTCTGTGGTTCTCATGAGGTTGGCGCTGTGATCCCAGATGCACAAATTATATGAGCATAGATTTAGGATATGGTTTTGTGTTTCCTCCTCTAAACCACACTGACACCAAGAAGGGCCGATGAAACCCATTTTTCTTAAGTTATCCCAGGTGAGAATGTTGTTGGGCGCAATTAGCTAGAGGAAGGTGCTGATTTTTGGATAGGATTTTTCTTCCCATATCTTGCCCCAGACCTCTTATTTTGGTAAGGCTCTATGACCTTCTCTTAGGTGGTAATATTCTTGAATATTGAAGGTATCTGTGGTGGTGTGTCTCCATCCGAGGATGTCATCCCCTTGTTGACTTAAAATTTTCCTTGAATCAAGATGGTCTTGCAGAGGTTGGAGATTTAAATTAGTGGGGATGTTTAAAGCCTCGTGAGATTTTTTCCAGGTGTGCCAGATGTTCCTATTAACTTCAGGGTTTCAGAAATCTGATACTTTGAGGAGGCCCGCTTCTATCATGAAGGGGATGAAGACACTCATATTTGTATATGTGTTCAGGAATAGGAGTTGTTGCCAAGAGTCACTCTAGAAGAGAGTTGAAGTCCCGCTCTGCAGTTCCTAGAAAGAATGATCTGTGATGAGTCCCCTATTGTTCCTAGCCATGTTCCATATGAGTGAGCTAGGGCTCTAACCATTCCATCTGATGATCTCCCTTTTTGGGGTTGTAGGGGTGTATTTTTCCTCCAAAGATGCGACCAGAGGTCTTGGGGTGTCTTTAACCATCTCCACCAAATTTTAGCATTGAGGACCTTATTAAGAAGAGTTGGGTCCCTGAGGCCCAGCCCCCCTGCTTTCTTTGGTTTGAAAACTTTTTTCCAACTTACCAAGGTCATTTTGCATCCTTATTTAGTGCCCTGTAAGAGAAATATCCTTTGGATATTTCTTAATGTATCGAGGATGAAGTTTGGGGAAGACAAAGATGAAAAAGCGTAGAATGGAAGGGCCTGTAGGACTGACTTGAGGAGGACGAGGCGACTAAGCAGATTGAGAGATCGGAAGGTCCACAAGGAGAGTTTCTTTCTGAAGCTGGACAACAGGGAGTCCCATGATGTATTTCTTAGCAGGTTATCAATAAGGGGGATACCCAGGTAAACAAAGGGGATGAAACTGCGAGTGAACCCCAGTAATTACGTGAGATGGTTTTGGATCTCGATTGGCATGTTGAAGAAGAAGACTTGGGACTTGGAGAGATTCACCTCCATGCCCAAAGCTTCGCAAAAGAGGGTGATGATAGATCTGATGCAGAGGGATTCTTGGGTTGTGGGAACCCCCATCAGAATTATGTTGTCCACGAATTGACTGTGAGATATGGGGGGAGAAATTCCATGGGGGGTGAGACCAGAGAGGGAGTGATTAGTGATGGTTGCTTTGATGGTGCGACTCAACCCTTCTACCATAATTATGAAAAGGAAGGGAGACAATGGGTCCCCTTGCCTTATTCCTTTGTAGGGTGAGAAGGGTCTTGAGGGGACACCATTGATCAGGATGGAGAACATGGCTGAAGAGGTGAGGTTGACAATCCAGGAGACCAATTGGGTTCAAAACCGAAGGCAAGGAGAGTTGATTTTAAGTAAATCCAACTTAATTTATCAAAGGCTTTAGTGAGATACATTTTTAGGAGCATACCTTGGGATTTGGTCGAGTGAAGCGAGTGGATTACTTCATGAGCTAGGATGACACTGTCCAAAATTTGTCTACCCTCCACGTATTCTAATTGTTCCAAAGAAATTATAAATGGTAGTATTGGTTTAAGGCATGTTGCAATGATCTTCGTTAAGAGTTTGTAGATGGCATTGCAGAGGGCAATGGGCCGGAAGTGCGATGCGGAGGTAGTATTGTTTTCTTTGGGTATAAGGGTGAGAAAGGTTGCATTGAGGGCTTGGAGGACCTGCCTAGATCTTCTAGAGTCCTCGACGATTTCCCAAGTAGCTTCGTGGATGATGCTCCAACAGTTGTGGAAGAAATCGGGACTGAACCGATCTAGCCTAGGAGATGTTACGTTAGTAGCATAATGCGAAGTAATGATTAATGAAGAATTTGCTTAATGAGAGATTAATTAATATAAAGATACTTACAAAAATGATTAAATTAACATTATAAATTGATAATCTTAGTGAATGTTAATTAATGAAGGGAAACTTATAATTAATTATAAAGAATTAATAACATGAAGATAGAAGCTCTATAAGGATATAAGTGTTATAGGATAGGGTTAAACACTTGATTAAGGAAGTATGTTATAGTAATTGGCGGGTACCCCTGTTGGACAATTGGTTTGGATAGTTGGTTGTCATTGATGTCAACCCTTGGAGAGTGATCTTGGAGATTGATGTCAACCCTTAGGTATTGATGTCAAATTGATGTCAACCCTTATAGAAGTATAGAATCCCCAGAGATGTGGACGAGATTATTGGATAGTTGGTTATCATATGTATGATTGAGATTGATGATGATTTAGTTGAGTACATTTGATATAGTCTACATGTAGCCTCAGAGGTGTGGTTATGGGACCCAAGGTTGGTTGAGGAATAACGACATGGAGGATAGTGAAATTGCAGGTAAGACTATCATAGATGGATAGTATAAGCCATGCCATTTTCAATGATATGTGGTATGCCACATGGATCCTCATGATTAGGGAGATATGCCATTGTAAATTTTGAATCCCCGAAGAGTGGACAAGAATCCCCTAGTTTGTTATAAGTCTTGGACAAAGGGGTAAAGTTGTTGTAACAAGAAAACCCTAGAATCCCTAAATTAAGGAAAGGAGTTAGCTAGCACAAGTAAAAATACACCTCAAGGAGTCATTCACAAGAACACTCACACATTGATTCATTGCTTATCTTTATTGTGATCTAGTGATATTTTGCTAAGTTTGTAGCGTTATTTTCCGAGGTAGCAAAGAAGGGTCAACGATGAAAATCTTGGAGTTTTAGAAAAAACCTAGTTTCTTAGGTATACGTGAGTTGCAGGCCTGTAAGGGAGTGTATGTATGTGGGCTGCAGTGGAGGAAAGAGCGTATATACATAGGATGTATAAGAGAAAGTCACATACATATGAAAAGACAATGAAAATTTGAGATGGCATGTTGGTACCAGGTTGGTTGTTGAAGTTCTGAAGAAGCTACACATCAGTTTACAAAGTAACAGAACAACTACAAGATCAAAGGTAAGGTTTAAGCCTTATGGTTTTGGTGTCATGGTACATGCGTGATGATAATAGTATATGTTATGGTATATGCATGGTGATGATAACATCTGATTTGGTGCATCTTGGTAATGTGATGGTACATTGATTAGAGGAATTACTGGCTGGTTTGGTTTCTGGTTTAGTTACATGTTATGGTGTATACTTGAGGTTTGAGGTTGTATCTTGGTGATATTGAGGGGCACGCTTGAGGCATGTATTTGAGGACCTTGGTATATGACTTGAGGCACATCATTGGATGTATGGTGCATGTTGATTGAGGTCTATTTGTTGAGATATAATGTTGGTACATATCTTGGATACATTGGCACATGGTTTATGGTAGTTGGTTGAGGTACAACATTGGTATTACTTGTTTAGCATATCTTATGGTACATGTTGATGTACATGGTTGATATACATAGTTGATGTACATGGTTGATGT
>ML797083.1:143616-154844 GCA_009831015.1 Picea engelmannii
GGAATCAGGGAAATCAAGGTTGGGGGGCATTGTCGCAGGGACCACCAATGCCAACACCGCCACCACCATCGCCCGAACTAGCTCTCATTATGCACTCCTTAGAGGCTATAAATGAGACATTAAAGGGATGTCAGTCAAGAGATATGGAATTAGATCCCCCACCATCCAGAGTGGGTAACCCGAAAGGGTCGAGAGACTTAAAGAGAGGACCTCCACTAGGGGACATCACTAGAGAACCATAGAAAATCAAACTCCCAGAGTTTTCCAGGGGTTGTACAAGTGAACGTGTAGAGGCATGGTTGGAAGAAATGATGTGATGTTTCACCTTGAGAGACTATGCTTCCACATCAAAAGAGAAGATAGTGATCTTTCACTTGAGCAACAGTGCCTTGAAATGGTGGGGTAATTTGTAGAGGCAGTTGCACCTTACCCTAGACACCATCTCTTGGGATCTTTTTGAGGAAAGGTTCCAAAGGAAATATTTTCCTGCTTACTACGAGGAACAATAAGTAGGAGCATTTCATGCTCTAGTTCAAGGAAACATAACTATGGAAGAGTACAAAATCAGGTTTACAGAGTTATTAAAGTACGTCTCATACATGGATATTGATTATTGACAAGCATAAGGTTTTGTGTAAGAGTTAAACCCTAAGATAAGGTCCATGGTGCATATGTGGAAACCATCATCATTGATTGAAGTCGTTGAATGTTATCGTTACACAGAAGAGAATATGAGCTTAAATGGAGGTATGAGATCAACTATTCCACAATGGCATGGATTCGTGGGGAAGGCCCCTAAGACCTTCTCTAGGGGAGGAAGCTCTATGCCACCTCCTTATGGAAATAGAGCCACACTTAGAGTAGTTGCAACGGGTATTTCAATGGAAGTGAGTGTATCATCCCACTCATCACTTGCAACACAAGAAATTCCATGACCTTTTTGGGGAGCCGGAGTTCCAGGGGAAGGAACTCATTTCAAAGACCTTCACAGGGCACTATGAAGGTTCCACCCCGTGTTACTTACTGGGGGTGTGGAGGACCTCATTACCAGTGTGACTTCCTAGAGTCACAAGTAGGCCTTATGCATAGAGAGGGAAATGCCACCTATGGGAAGGGAAAGTAGTCACCACCATATTTACAAAGCAGTTAATAACTGCCAGGTAGAGAATCAATCCACTGTGGTTGAGTCACTAGGTACACTAAATTATGTCAATGTTAAACTTGTTTTTTTATTTTGGTGCTACAGATAGTTTCATTTCATTGTGTGCATTAGAAAAGTGTGGGTTGGTAGCCTACGAGTACGATGACTTTAAACAAGTCGAGATGGATTCGGTGGGAAAAAAGTGGTAGGACCTAGCGTTTATAATTGTATTCTATACTTGGGAGTGTGTAATACTAGGTTAAAAGTGTACGTCACTTCCCTAGGGACATATGATCTAATCATTTGGATAGACTGTTTAGAATCTCATCTTGATTTGGTAGATGTTTCATGAAGAGGGTGCTTTGCATAGATGATGAATGAAGGTTAGTAGAGATCCATGGTATATGAAGGAAGTTGTCTCTAGGATTTATCTCAACAATAAAGGTTAAACGTTGCATGAGGAAAGGCTGTTGATTGTATGTAGTGGAAGAAATTAATGAAGGGAAGGGACCCTCTATAGATCAGTATCCATTTTTGTCAGATTTTAAGGATGTTTTTTCGAAATATTTTCCAGTATTACCTCATGAGAGGGAGATTGATTTTTCCATTGAGCTAAAACCTGGTGTGGAGCCAATTTTCAAGACACCATATAGGATGAAGGCCCCATAACTTTGTGAGTTGCAGATGTAGTTGAAGGAACTACTTGTCTTAGGGTTGATAAGTCCCAGTGTATCACCTTGCGGTCCACTAGTAATTTTTGTTAATAAGAAGGATGGTTCCTTGCGATTGTGTATATATTACAAGGAATTGAATTGTGCTACCGTGAATAATAGGTACCTAATACCACAAATAGATGATATCTTTGATCAGATGAAAGGAGCAACAATTTTCTTAAAATCCGATCTATAATCAGAGTATCACTAGTTAAGGATTAAGGAAGGAAATATTCTTAAAACCACCTTTCAAAATCGGTTTGGACATCACTATTTCATTGTAGTGCCTTTTGGTTTGACCAATTCACCAACAGTATTCATGATCCTCATGAATGGTGTATTATGAAAGTACCCAGACCTCTTTATGTAGGTATTTCTTGATGATATCCTCATATATTCAAAGAATGAAAGAGAACATGAGGAACACTTGTGAGTGGTGTTGTCATGCCTTAGAGAGAACAAGTTGTATGGAAAGTGATCAAAGTGCTCTTTCTTCCAAAAAGAGATTCACTATCTAGGTTATATCATTTCGGGAGAAGGAATTTTTGTGGATCCGAAAAAGGTGAAGGCCATAATGGATTGGCCAGTGCTGAGGAATGCTCATGAGGTGAGAAGCTTCATGGGGATAGTTGGTTATTATCGAAGTTTTTTGGAAGGATTCTCGAAGATTGAAAAACCCATCACCACCTTGCAGTGCAAGGGGGTCAGGTATGAGTGGACAAATGAGTGCAATATTGCATTCATCGAGCTTAAGAGTTTACTAACCAGTGCATCAATTCTACAAGTGTTAGATATGGAAAAAGTCTTCACATTCTGCACATATTCCTTGAAGCAAGGATTGGGGGTTGTGTTAACGCAAGATTGGGGAGTGATAGTGTATGTGTCAAGAAAGTTGAAGCAACATGAGGAGATTTACGCTACTCATGATTTAGAGTTGGCATCTTTAATTCTAGCTCTAAAGCTTTGGAGACATTATCTGTTGGGGTGAAGATTTGATCTCAAAATAGACCATGAAAGATTAAATCATCTCTTCACTCAAATGGATCTCAATGATAGGCAGAGGTGATGGAGTGAGTTTATGAGTGAGTATGATTTTGGAATTTCATACATCAAGGCAAAGGAGAATGTGGTCGTAGATTCCCTAAGAAGAAGGCCACATATCTTCTCCTTGGTGCCCTTAAAGGTTAATTTGAGGGAGCGAGTGTTGGGGAGACTTCTTGGAGATAGTTGGCATTTAAAGGTTACTTCATCCCTCGAAAGTGGGGTACAGTGATACAGGAGCATCACAAGCAACAAGCGAGCGCGGAGGTGGAAGACAGCTGGACAAGTGCAACACATTTTAGCACGTTGCAAAAGTGTTTTGAAATGTTTTGAAAGATTAGGGAGCAGATATAAATGTAGTAGCTGAGGAAGCGTACTTACATGTATATCCATATGTGTAAATAGATCACGAGCGGTTGCTCTCATCTATAGTAGATAGATGCATTTAAGTCTATTTATGAAAGTAGGTAGAATAAAATGATAGATTAGACAATTTAGAAAGTAGGAGGGAAAACCGACTATAGACACCCTCACCATTGTAACATTAGAAGGATGAATTATCAATTGTAATAGAGAGCATAGGGAGCATAGAGAAAAGAAGCAGAGAGAGGCTGTGTAGAGAAGAACCCATGTACAAAAGTCCTGAATTAATACATGAAACTTTGATTCGGACCCATGGTGTTATAATGTTTTCTGTGTATATATGTTGAATGCTATGCTTATGGTTGTTTTACTCTTTCTGTTATGAATTTGTTGTTGTACTATGAATGTATGATTTCATACCTGAATGTTTGAATTCTAAGAGAGAGAGAGAGAGAGAGAGAGAGAGTTTCAATTGTTTGTCCTGAGTGAGAGTTCCTACAAGGAGTGAGTTGACATAAATTCAGAGTTCATCTCTAAAAGCTCAGGAGGGATACCATTGTTCTCATTCTAGTAGAAGTGCGAGTGAAGCATAGAAGCCGTGCAAGGTGTGCGCAGGCTGGTTGAAATTTTAGAACTTATCAATTGGGGTTGAGAGTCGAGGACTGTTGTTGCAAAGGGAGTGCACAGAGTCAAAGGAATCAAATACTTAGGAGTATTTGAAGGCTGCTACAAGGAGTGCGGGCAGGAGTCTTTTGAAGACTTGGGTTTGTGAAGAAAGCTCAGGAGGGTTAGTTCTTTCGAATAATTCACAGAGAAGCGTAGCGAAGTTGTTTTTCAGAAGTCCAGTCTAGGTGTAGGAACATCTCGTTCAATTCGTTGGAGTTGTCAAAGAAGGAAAAACGTACGGTCGGAATTCTCCGTGGAGGATCCACGAAGTTTCGAGAGTCGTTGGATCTTGAAGAGGAGCAAGGGGACTTACGGTGATTATTTTCCAAACCATAAGCTTAGGAGAGATAGGACCATTAGATCCAAGCCAACGAGGGCCATCAGATCACTCGGGAGATTTCATTTCAGGAGTTCGTGGATTGGAGAACCGAAATCTTAGCATCAGGATTCGCGAAATCGCGAAGTGCGAAATCCTGAAAAGGTGAAAAGTTTTGTTGTGGGGCCAACATTGGGAAACGTGTCAAAATTCATCATTTCGATATTTCGAAGGACAGGAGGTTGATATTTTTTCGCGAGAATCCCGAAATCGCAAAACGCGATACAAGTGTGGGGGATAACAAGGCCTACATTTCGGCGAATCAACAATTTGGGTCTCGGGGGTTGAAGAGTCGAGACACTCGATAATAGGAGTCGTGAAGTCATGATATCTGAAGTTCTGAAATAGTGGAAGGCTTGATCCCATAGTGGATCGGAGAATTTGAGTTGGTGCTTAGCGTTTGTTCACGCGAGCTCAATTCATAAGGACCCATGGAGGAACACCATTGTAGGTGTGCAAAATTCCCCAAGGAGGAATCGAAGAGTCAATAGAGACTCAAAGGGAAGTTATAGAGAGATCCTGTAGCGGACCTCGACCCGAGGGTTAGGGGACTGTGTCAAGTCTGGTATCAGAGCTTGTCTCTGTTTGTATATTTTAGGCAGAGGAAGCGAAGAGGGAGAAGAAGAGTACTTTAGTACACCGCAGTTGTGGTATCGAGAGCGTAGAGAGAATTCTTTTCTTTAAATAGCAGGGAAGGACATTCTTAGCCATGCCGCCAAGAAGAAGAGAGAGACCAATGCCTGATCCAGTAGTGGAAAGGGAGATGTGCGAACTATGTGTTAGGCTTGATGCCATGGAGACAACACAAAGGCGCACAACCGGCGCTAGATATGTCAGCAAGGATGAAAGTGAAAATGAGGCTGGATAGGAAGAGACCACTGTAGTCGAAGATGCAACATATGAATGCCTATTTAGGGTTGTTGCAAGGATAGGTGCCCGAGAAAAAATGGACATTCTAGCATATGAAGGAAACCTGGATGTTGAAGAGCTTCTAGACTGGATTATAGCTCTGGATAAGTATTTTGACTACGAATATGTCGAGGAAGACAAGAAGGTCAAACATGTTGTCACAAGACTGAAAGGACATGCAACATTGTGGTGGGATGAACTGCAAGCTGACATACACTGCAAAGGTAAGCAAAAAATCAATAGTTGGGATAGAATGGTTGTAAATATGAAAGTGAAATTCATTCCCAAGGACTATCAAATCACTTTGTTTCGAAGGATGCATAATTTGAGACAGAAGATAATGTCGGTAAAAGAGCACACCGAGGAATTCTACAAGATAAACATCAGAGCAGGGTCATCGGGAGAGCGATGATGAAAAGGTTTCTAGATACATGAATGGTCTGCGATATGACATTCAGGACAAGATGAGCATGATGATCCTTTGGACAGTGGAGGAAACTTATCATATGGCTTTGAAAGCAGAAGAGAAGCTAAGTCGGAAGCAAGGTCAAAGAGGCTGAGGTAGAAGCCAAGCCAGAGGCAAGACAGTGGTCCAAGATAGGACGTAGAGATCTAAAGAGGAGGGGAAGAAACCTCAAACGCAACCAGAGAGAGGAGAAATATCACAGGGAAGACAGTATGCCGATAATGATACTTTTCCTCGTACCAGGGGAAGAGGAAGGGGCAAAGGTGGAGTAGTAAAATGCTTCACATGTGGAGAGAATGGACATAAATATTTTGAATGTCCAGATAAAAAGAAGGATAGTGGTGAAACTCACATTGTCAAAGCACAATGATGGATTGTTGAGGCAGAAGATGCTGAGGGAGGAAGATCACTGATGATGAGGAAAGTTCTCTTAATGCCAGAGAAGGAGGTGGAGAATCCAACCCAAAGGAACAAGCTATTTCAGACTGCTTGTAAGACCAAAGACAGGTATGCAAAGTCATTGTGGACAGTGGTAGCATAGACAATCTTGTTTCTACAGAGATGGTAGAAAAGCTGGAGCTGGAGATTATTCAACATCCGAGCCCATACAGAGTTTCGTGGCTACAAAAAGGACATCAGGTAAATGTCACTAAACAATGTTTAGTTGAATTTAAAATAGGAGGATATAAAGATGAAATACTATGTGATGTCATTCCCATGGATGTTTGTCATCTATTGCTGGGTAGACCATGGCAATATGACAAGAATGTGATTCATGATGGGAGAAATAACACATACACCCTGGAGAAGAATGGGAGAACTCACATGTTGTTTCCAATTAAGGACAAGGAAGTGAAACCAGAGGTAAGCAACACTGTACTTCTCATGAGTGGGAAGGAGCTTCTTACAGAGGTTAAGAAGAAGGAAGATACACAATTCATTGTGGTCAGGAAGCCCATAATTTTTTTGACCAGTACAAGTCTGGATGATTTGCCAGAGGAAATCTAGGAAATGCTGAAGGAGTTTGCTGATATAGTCGTGGACGAATTACATTGTTCGTTGCCACCAATCAGGAGCATAAGTCATCATATTGATTTTATACCTGGAGCTAGTTTACCGAACAAAGCAACGTATAGATTAATGCCGCAGGAGAATGAAGAGGTCAAGAGACAAGTCCAGGATTTAATGGACAAAGGATTGGTTAGAGAAAGCTTGAGTCCATGTGTTGTTCCGACAGTGCTCAGCCCAAAGAAAAATTTGTGCTGGAGGATGTGTACAAACTCAAGAGCGATCAATAAGATAACCATCAGGTACAGATTTCCATTGCCAAGGATGGATGATTTGATGGATTTCTTGAGTGGAGCAAGGTTCTTTTCAAAGATTGATTTGAAAAGCAGTTATCATCAAATTCACATGAGAAAAGGTGATGAATGGAAGACAACATTCAAGACGAATGAAGGGCTGTATGAGTGGCTTGTTATGCCATTTGTCTTAACAAATGCGCCTAGTACTTTCATGAGATTGATGAATGAAGTCCTGAAGGATTTCATTGGAAAATTTGTCATCGTATATCTTGACGATATATTGATTTTCAACAAGACATAAGCTGAACACTTGAAGCATTTGGCTATGGTGATGAGAAGATTGCAACAGGAGAGGTTGTTAATAAACATGAAGAAGTCATCATTTATGAGAACATAACTCATATATTTGGGTTTTGTTATCTCTGCAAATGAGCTGAAAATGAATCCAGATAAGGTGGAAGCAATTAAGAATTGGCCATCGCCGAAGAGTATATTTGAAGTTAGAAGCTTTCATGGATTATCTAGTTTCTACAGGAATTTTATTAGAAATTTCAGTGGAATTGGCGCATCGATGATGGACACGGTGAAAAAAAGACACAAGTCTTTTCATTGGACAGAAGAAGCAGAGAAAAGCTTCAATCTGTTGAAGAAGAAGATCACAGAACAATCGATTCTGGTGTTACCGGATTTCAGCAAGACGTTTCAGGTCAAGTGTGACGCAAGCGGATTTGCAATTGGAGCGGTCTTAAGCCAAGATGACAGGACAGTCGCATATTTCAGTGAGAAACTGAATGAGGTGAAGATCAAGTACTCCACGTATGATAAGGAGTTTTATGCGGTCATACAAGCACTGAAGAAGTGGAGACACTATTTGGTTCCTAAGGAGTTTGTGTTGTACAACGATAACCATGCTTTACAATTCGTGACTCAATAGGATAAGTTGAACCAAAAGCATGTGAAATGGGTTGAATACATGCAGAATTTCACTTTTGTGATTAAGCATATTTTTGGAACTGCTAACAAAGTTGTTGATGCTTTGAGCAGGAAATGTTTGCTTATGCAGGAGTTCAGAGTCGAAACATTGGGTTTTGATAACCTCAAGGACATATACAAAGATGATCTAGATTTCAAGGAAGCGTATGAGGCATTTGAGAATCCAATTCTCAGGGACAAAGGCCAGTGGACCGAATATATGATCCAGGATGGATTATTATTCAGGGGCAATGAACTGTGTATTACAAAATGCTCCATGAGGGAAAATCTGTTGAAGGAAAAACACAGTGGAGGATTGGCCGGACATTTCGGTCATGACAAAACGCTCTCAAAGTTGAGTGGTACATATTTTTGTCCAGGGATGAGGATTGATGTCAAAAGGTTCGTAGACAGATGCAGGATTTGTCAACACTCAAAGGGAAGGAGGTAGAACATAGGATTATATCAACTGTTACCCATACCTAAGAGGCCATGGGATGCAGTGAACATGGATTTCATATTGGGGCTGCCAAGGACGCAAAGAGGATTTGACTCAATCTTTGTGGTGGTAGACAGATTTTCTAAAATGGCACATTTTATACCATGTCGGAAAACCAGTGACGCAACTCACATTGCTAATCTGTTTTTCAAAGAAGTCATCAGACTTCACAGGTTTCCAAGGAGTATCGTGTCAGATCGACATACCAAGTTCGTGGGACACTTCTGGAGAACATTATGGAAGAAGTTGGGGGAAAACTTGTCGTTTAGCTTGGCTTATCATCCTCAGACGGATGGGCAAATATAATTTGTGAACAAAAGCTTGGGAGATTTCTTAAGGAGTCTAGTGACTGAACACCACAGTCAGTGGGATCACATTCTGCCACAAGTGGAATTTGCTTATAATGACTCATTCAACAGAAGCACAGGGCAGAGTCCATTCCAAATTGTTTATGGAATGCAACCAAGAGGAGTTTTTGAATTGAGAGTGTTGAAACATAACTTAATTTTGTTTACCTTAAGAACAAAATTTTTGGTATCCTGGAGTCTTTTCATAATTAAAATCTTTATAAAACAAATCCTTTCATCTCCGATGAATTCGAATTGCCCTTGTGATTCATTTTTAGAAAAAGAATGCTTAAAATTTAAATTAACATAAGTTCCAAATACTTTTTCGAATAATATTCTAAATGAACCATAATGATAAAACTTAAAGAAGGTTAAATTCATATCGAAATATTGGGGTTCGCAGTTTTGAAATAACAAATTTCAATTCAAGTCAAATAACGAAACCCCGATCCCCGATTTCCCGATACGTTAATCCTTGATTAATCCATCTTTTACTTAAATCTCATTTAAAAAGGGATTTCAACTTTAAACTAATCATATCGGGAAATCGCGATTCACGGTTTCGAGAGAACAAAGAAAATTGTCATCGCATTCCCCGATTTCCCGATCCCCGATTTCATTTAATTCATAAAAGAGGTTTAAAATTAATCTAATTACTGTTAAACACAATTAAGAGCAACTAAGCATATCGGGGAATCGCAATTCGCGATTTTGCGAACAACAACTTTCATATCATCGCGTTCCCCGATTCCCCGATCCCCGATTTCTTGATTAACGAAATTACGAAAAGCTAAGCTGGATTAATTAAGATATTAATGGGTTTAAACTAAATTAATACATCGCATTTTCGGCGATCGGGGTTTTGCGGTGACTTATCTTTTTGACATCGAAAGTCCTGAAACTCCGATGAAAGTGTTTTCAATTTCAAACCAACGTTAACGTTAATTAACCACTCTTTAAAGCAAAGATTAAGGTTTTAAACTTTTAATAAATGAATCATTAATGCAATAATTTTTCGATTTGGTAAGTTTCTATCATATTCAAAATATCGCAAGAACTCGGGTACAAACATTAAATGAAGATTATCGGGAATATCTTTCACATTTATTTCATAACATACGAATAAATCTCGAGGATTTTACGATATATTCAAAATGATTTTTAAAAACGTTTACATTATTTTGAGGTTGAATTCTGCTCTGCTACAGGAATCCAAGTAAACACAGAAGTGTACCCTCTTCTTTGAGCTGCTGCACCTTTAGCATTTTTGTTCGCTTCGGAATCTTTCTATTCAGATACTAAACACAGAGCTGGTGAACATATAGTTATGGCGCCAAAAAAAGCTTCAAAGAAAGGCGAAGAACAACCGGAAGGCGATATCATCTCATATACTACTGCAGCTGGAGTAATACACAATGTCAAATCATGGGCTACAATTGCAGATAAAATGGAAGAAGAACTCTCATATTCGGATAATGATGAGGAAAATCATCTCCGAGATATCTCCGACACTGGTCTTCATAAAGTTGTTGCACGCCCGAGACTGGTTTCATATACGGATATGGTTATCTGGGCACTGGATAAGGTAGACGTTCCAACAAGGAGCATACTGAACGAGCAAGGAGAGGTCACCGGCTCATTCAGGCTCGAGCATATCCAAGTAATGTATAAGTTATCACCCAATCATAAGCATACTTTAAATTCTGAATTTTTAGCTGCATTTCAACAAAAAGAATGCGTTGAAGGAGGCCAATCATACCCGGACATGATAAAAGAATGGGTCAGAGACAAAAACAAATTTAGGGCCGATGCACAGGGGATATATGCCAAAGCTTCATTGAATGATTATATGAGGTATTTAGTAATGATGTTATGCAGACTATATGGGAAAAAAGACTCAAATCACTTTAGTGCATAATGGACACCCCTCCTAGAAGAGGTTTCAGAGGGAAGAAGTTTCAAATGGCATAAGATTTTATCGGACAATATCAGTACAGAAGTTATGAAGTATCAAACAACTAGATCAAAAGGACAAACAGTTGCCTTTTACATGTCAACTTATATAATAGATGCTATCTGTTTTAGGACTCCGTTCCCTTTGATGAAGTGGAGTTGGGATCCTTCCTGTGCAGAGCATGTTCATAAGTATCATTCGGCTCTGTGGGAGGACAATGCCAAAGATAATTTTTATGAGGTAAGTCATTTTGTTATAATTCCTCTATATATAATGTTCTTCGGATGTGAACCTCCTCGAATTTCACATACCATGATAGAAAATCTCAAGACAATTGCCGATTGGTTCATTGAAGAACATTTATCATATGTTAGGGTTTATGGATGTTCTATCCCACCACATGCACTCCCAAAAATACTTCCAGATAGGTTAATTTGCAGAGAAATAGCTTATCAGTTAGTAAATGGTGGTATTGGA
>ML797083.1:176197-190660 GCA_009831015.1 Picea engelmannii
ATAACCTTCCTCCTTGGATGTCGATCAAGAGAGAGCACACAATGTTGGCAATGATTGTTCCAGGTTTTTAATTATCTTTTATTTTCTTTAAAGCATGACAAAATATTTCATTTCTTTGTTTCGTGCATGGTAATTATTTCTTTGATATATCACAACATCTAGATAAGTATAATTAATCATGTAGTAGGTTGAACCAATCAGGTAGGTACCAGGTTAAAGATACGAACGTATATATTGAGCCTCTCATCGATGAGTTGTTGAAGTTATGGGTTGGAGTCACTATGTATGACATCTCTAGACCAATAGGGCAAAGACGATTTCAATTCCATGGAATACTATCATGAACAATTCATGATGCTCCCGGGTTAACACATTTTTGTGGTATATTGTTACTTTATTTTTGTGATTTAATATTATATATATATTTTGAAAAAATCATGCATTATTTTAAATTGTAACTCTAATTTGATGCTACATTTATTCATATATCTTGCAGGTCTTCAAACAAAGGGTAAATTTGCATGCCCAGTTTGTGGTCCTGGGATAAAATCTCGTCGTTCAAGGAGTTTAGCAAAGGAAGTGTTTGATGAGTATAGGCACTTTCTACCTAAGAACCATAGTGGAACTACGCCCTTTGGAAATACACCCTCTGGAACTATGACCTCTGGAACTATGACCTGTGGAACTGTGACTTGTGGAACTATGCCCTCTGGAACTGTGACCTTTGGAACTATGACCTCTAGAACTACGCCCTCTAGAACTATGACCTGTGAAACTACACCCTCTGGAACTACGCCCTCTGGAACTATGACCTCTGGAACTATGACTTGTAGAACTACGCCCTCTGGAACTATGCCCTATGGAACTAGTCCAGAAGTGAAAGAGTATTGGTGGCATAAGTACTTTCTGTAATTGATCACATAATGACTCCTTTCAAAGGACAAGCTAAAGTGATAACAAGCATACCTCTCTAGAATAGTACATCTTGGTGTCTTATTGCTTCATTTTTTTAAGGTCTAAGCAGTGACCTTCCTGGGTATAAGACTCAAAGTTATAGAAAAATATAGTCTCAAATTGGTCCCAAGTGGTTATTTCCAATTGGTCATCTGCATACCACTCATGTTTAAATATTTTCCACCAATCAAACACTATCTAATCAATGTGTAAGGTGCCAAATTGAGTTTTTTTAATAATGCTCCATACAATTTTATAAAAAAAGTGCAATTTACCTATCCCACAACCCTCACTTTAATATCTTTGTTCACTCCATCAGGCTTAGGAATGGAAGCTTGCTCAAGTAACCTTTGATTGATGCCATTACCTTATTGCTTCTCTTGGTTGCCTCAGTTCTCACAATTTCCCCTTCTATTAATGTTCTCAGCAAAATGGTTTCAATTAGGGTCATGTCGACTGGACTCTCTCCGCTAATTTGGAATACCCAATGGTTCCAAGGTAATGTATTTCTATTTTCCTCTATTACCAACACTGCCTCATATTCCTATCCGTTTTTGCGTGTTTTTAATTAGCAGTATGTGATTGCAACCACAAAATTGTAGGGTGTGTAACTAAAGTGGGATCAGATGTGAAGAATTTCGTTGTTGGAGATCGCGTGGGTGTGGGCTGCATGGTTTGGAGTTGTCAACAATGTGATTCTTGTAGCGAAGGGAAAGAACAGTACTATGAGAATATTGTTTTGAGGTATAAAGCCATTAATGTGGATGGATCTCCCACCTTTGGAGGTTACTCATCCTTGATGGTTTGTGACCAAAGGTATGATACATAGTTTTCCCAATTTATGCATTGTAACCATTTTTATTTTATATCTCGACCAAGTATAGTTTTAATCAAATCTGCGGTGTTGATTTGTAGTGAAGATCTGAGAGACTCTGTCATTTCATGCAACAACCCCATTGCTATGTGTGGGTATAATTGTATATATCCCCATGAAATACCTCCAAATGACAGAGCCTAGAAAAAGCCTTGGCATGGTGGGGCTTAGAAGTTTGGGACACATGGCTATGAAACTTGGCAATGATTTTGGACTGCAAGTAACGATGATCATTCCATCGCCTAAGAAGGAAAAGGAAGCCAGATTCATGAAAGTCCAAACTATTCTTTAGCACTAAGTTTTGCATTCTAGTGTTCGTTACATGTAATCCACTCTCAGGCAGTTGACTGTGGGTTAGAGTTCTCCAATGGCGTAGCAATGGGTGAAACTGGAGAAACATTACAAGAAAAGATTTGTATTGGATTGGTTTTTATAAGATGAGCCTTGTCATGTATGAATTTGGAATATTTTCAATATGAATAACATTACAGGAAAAGAGCTTGGAAGTTGTTAATCAATTTATTTCATTTGTATAATGTATCAATGTTAATTGTTTCTGGTCTCTATACATTGAATTGCTCTACACATTGTTGTGAAAAGTTAGTCATCTTGTAAAACTGTCTTAAGCATTGTTTCCCTCGTATGTTTTGCTCTTTAAGGGGGTAGTTGTGCTTGAAACGAGCTAGCAATGATATAAATGAGATGCAATGAATGGGACTAGATGGAAAGAAGTGAGTTGTGTTTTTGAAGTAGAAGATTTTTAGTTTGGGGAAAGCTCTTGGACCTGTATAGATTTGAGAGTTGTTTCTGTAGAAAATTTGATTTTGTGTTTTTCATTTCTACACTGTAATCTTTGTTTTGTTTTAAATCTTCAAAGTAACTTGGATCTTTTTCCATCTTGTATAGACCAGTGCAAGTACTTTATTGTCCTGGTAGAGGTGTACATGCAACAAGAACTTCCAAAATGTGAAATACAAAGATTGCTAAGCCTTATACTTTACAAAGTAGTTGATTGGGCCACCAAAGAGGGCGTCCATAGTTGTTTCTATTGTAAACTCTCCTGGCCAGTCTAGCTGAGCAGGGCAGTTCCTAATAAAGAATTAGCATGATTTTTCTATTAGGTAGTTAACTAAATAGAAAACGAAATATCAAGTCTCTTGCTGTAAACAAACTTAGTCCAATCTGATAAAAGGGGTGTCTTCTTGCTGAAATACAACGAATGGTCATTTACTTCTCACTTCCAGTGTTATTCTTTCATTCTCTGCATACTTGTATTTGTGCAACGTTTTATATTCTTGTGTAACAACCTTGTTGTTGTTGCATTTTTAATTTTTACAGATAGAATTGTGGATCATTGATCCCTCAAGACAAATAAAAGATGACACACCAACTTCACCAATTGAGGAAATATGATGTCATTTAAAGCTACAAACATAGGTTTGATCGAGTCTTTACTCTGTGAAAATATTCGAGTGGACTTGAATTTTTTTTTTTCTCGATGATGATGATGATGGATTCCTGTAGTGTGTCTGTGTTTGGGGTATTTCAATAGCTCAAGCAACAGAAGGAAATTATGTCATTTGATTAATTCATGAAACTGAACTTTTGCTCTGCTATGATCTATATCAAATTCACCCACAGATGCAGAGAACGAACCTAGACATCAACTTCTCCAATCAAGGAGAAATGAGGCTGAACAAAGCTTCAATTGTGACTTTAGTTTTTTTACACTGACAATATAACAAAAATACTCAAGTGATATGAAATCATTGTTTCATTTTCTTTGGATTTTGGAGGGTGAGTTTCAATAATTGAAGTGCCACAAAGAAATAAAGATTCTCCACTGAGTCAGATTTGAAGATAGGTTCCAAAAACATGGAACAACTCTTCTTCTACAAGAAAATATCAGGATCAAGCTTCCCTCAGCAGTATGAATATGGCCATTGAATAGGGATTTGGACATGCCTTTACTCTGGGTAACAATGACCAGAAAAATACTCATTGAATGGGCATGTCTTTAATTTCTCTTTCATTTTAGTGTGATGTGTTTGTCTCACTGAATCACTTGAAGTATTAAAGAGTAAAGTTACATTGCAGGTTTTGGTCTTGAGAATAAAAAGAACCTTGATTATGGGATAGTTCACGTGGGTTAAAAGTAGAAAGAGGCAGGGCAATGAGAAACATAGCACCAAGGGTATATAGTTCAATTGGATAGATATTATGCATATCCAAATTGGATAAATCTTGTTGGCTAAAGGATAGTGTTTCTTTGTTAAGCATTTTAGGAAGAGAGGTAGATGTTCGCTCAAATTTCAAACCATTTTCCTATTACTCTATCTTGTTGTTAGTGTAACACAGGATTGGAGTTAAAGTGTTTATTTCAAAGCCTAAAATAATGGTCAACAGTATGAAGATGGCCATTGAATAGGTCTTTGGACATGCCTTTACTCTGGGTAACAATGACCAGAAAAATACTCATTGAATGGGCATGTCTTAAATTTCTCTTTCATTTTAGTGTGATGTGTTTGTCTCACTAAATCACTAGAAGTATTAAAGAGTAAAGTTACATTGCAGGTTTTGGTCTTGAGAATAAAAAGCACCTTGATTATGGGATAGTTCATGTGGGTTAAAAGTAGAAAGAGGCAGGGCAATGAGAAACAGAGAACCAAGGGTATGTAGTTCAATTGGATAGATATTATGCATATCCAAATTGGATAAATCTTGTTGGCTAAAGGATAGTGTTTCTTTGTTAAGCATTTTAGGAAGAGAGGTAGATGTTTGGTCAAATTTCAAATCATTTTCCTATTACTCTATCTTTTTGTTAGTGTAACATGTGATTGGAGTTAAAGTGTTTATTTCAAAGCCTAAAATAATGGTAATGTGTGTTGAAGGAAGTGCATTTGCAATGGATTATAAGTTTGGAAAGAGGAGCAATTTCTGGATAAGAAACATCTGACTTGAAATTCTTTCTCCTCATAAATCTCTGGATGCACATCTTAAATCAGGCTTGAAATTATTTTAGATTGATCAAGGGATGAATTTATTTAGGACGGATGGTTGTTCTAGCATGCTCTTGGAGAGAATAATTTTTCCTGGTACCTATTATTTCGAATTTCAGAAATTTTGAAAAATGATATATTCTATATAATTTCTTGAATGAGAAAAATTACCAGTGAGATTAATTAGGAGTCACAATGAATAGTTTCCAAAAGTTTGGGTGTCGTGGGAGCAATAAATTTTCAAATTTGTTTTTGGGATTAGGGATTTGCCCAATAAGGCTTTTCAAAACCCTGTACATACTAAACATAAAATTTTGACATAAAATATACGCTATAGTGAATCAACAGTCATGTTGTTGGTGTGGCCTTAGGTGTTAAATGGATCAAAGAATCAGGGACCTACATTCTTAGTCATACATAGAAATTCATTTGTTTCAAAAAGGATGGCATGATCCAGAATTCCCAAGCATAAGGAATCCTTTGCCAACCATAATAGTGCAGCTCACAAGCCATGCCAACTTTGTTTCAGTTTCAGATTCGATAATTTGAGTTGTCAAATGACCCAAGCAAATTTCTAGAGACCAGGTCATGATAGTATAGAATATGATGGATCTTTTTGAGTGTTTTGATCATAGGGTTCTAGCACCTCAATTTCCCATTCTCTGACATTAGAAGAGTTGGATTGGACAAGTCTCCTCGGTCCTGAACTGGCTTGAGAAATTGAAGATCCAAGGGCCAAGCAAACTCAAGGGGACCAAATTTGAGAAAACTGTTAGGCATGTGTGAAACAAAGTTGCTTACATGAACCTTGGAATATGTATTATTGTCATATTGGAATTCTCTATTAAATTTTTCAACTTAATCCTTTGCTTATTGTTTTTGGTTATATTGGGTTTTTCAGATTGCTTCTTCTTTGTCACAGCTGGCAAAAATTTGGCGTCTTTAAAGTATTTTGGCCCAAACAGGGTAATGTATTTATATTTGCCTGTGCATCTATTATCAGTAGATGCATTGACTAATGTTGTAAAAGCACATAATGCCCTATTGAATACTATTGTAATGGCACCTACTAATTCCCAGTGATAAATACATATTACTTTACACAAAGTTCTATCTTTCACAAAGCAAAGATTGAAAAATGAGAAGCACAAATTCTTGTTTTGTATTACAGCATATTTGTTTCCAAATCTCACAACACCATTTTAAAGCACACTACACTTTCAATAGAAATTGATAAGGTAAAAATCAAACAGTAATGAAGGTTCAAAAATGAAAATATCCATTGCATTCAACCCCAATTGTAAAGATATATAAATTCCATGGAAAAATACAACAGAAAATACATCGTTTTCTTATTAGCTTTATAACAAACACCCGTTACTACATATTTCTAGTCCTTTCCAATTCCTAGAGCTACCTTCAAACAACCCTTTGTACTAAGAAACAATTTTCTCCTAACAAGAACCACATATATGTATACAACACAAGGAATACAATGATGGCTTTCTCACTCTAAATTATATACCATATGGTAAGAAATATAAATTATGTGGAAAAATACAATGGGAAACACAATTTTTTCTTATTAACTTCTAAAAAAGCTACCTTCAAACAACCCTTTTTATTGAGAAGCAGTTTTCTCCTAACAAGAACCACATAAATGTATACAACACAAGAAATAAAATGATGGCTCTCACTCCACTAAAGTCTGCTCAGGGAAAGATACTCATCCCAATAGCGGATTCTCTACCATATGGTGTCCAACCCCCTTCCTTGGACCTAGTGAAACTCACATAGTACAGCTCACTCAGAATCAAGGTGAACACAGTAAATGATGCTCCTACTGCAAAGACACCCTTTCACAGCGTTTCATAAGAGAGACTGGTTCCTTAGTAAAACCCCCTGTATTTTGTATGGTAGGCGTTTCTTGCTGCTCCACCAACAAAGCAAGCCTCTGCAATGATGAATGTCAACCTACAAAAACAAGATGAATGTATTCTGTTAGTCCTTATTCTTGGAATTTGTTACAACCTTTTGAGAATACAAATGTAGTGAGGTTTAAGAATTCCCTATTTAATCTGTCAAGCTATGATCTAGTGGTTGAGATGGGGCATTGCAATGTTATTAACCCAGGTTCAAGCCCCACTGGGGATAGAGCCCCAGATTATATGTTGGCCAGCTAAAGAAAAAGAAATCATTTTACTGCAACAATAGTGATGGAAGAGCTTCAGACATGCAATACACATCAACTCATCTTATGAAGAAGGGAAAGAGTATTACCAGCCGCCAAGTTACTTGGTTCGAATTCAAATTCGATTTCGACCACCTCGAATGTTGACAAAAATTTGAGAGTAAAAATTTTCATAGTAAATTTCGACATAAAATTTGATATTCCACAAAATTTTAAAAAATAAAAAATATATGTGGTAATATAGAAATGTTAGCTGTGAAGGAAATGCAAGCCACCACAAAACCAAAACCCTGGCCATAAAATATAAGAAATTTGCATGGGCATCGAGTCGAGTAGTTTGTTGTTGTGCGGAGGATATTTGGAAACTGGAAATGAGTACAATGTTAGGTAGAGGAATCTGCGAATGTGTAGAGAGAGCTGGAACCTAGAACTACATCAAGTACATGATTCTGCAATTGTGTAGAGGTCCAAGGAAATTGGAAATATGTTGAGCGGGTAGTGGTTCGAGCCTTGCAGAAAACAAAAATATCGGTGCAAAAAACACACAGAGCGGGTGGTATGGTTTAATTTTGTTTTCTTTGTCGAATTTTAGGGATGAATTTCAATGAACACTTGAGTTTCCATTGAATTTGTTCACCTTGGAGTTCGATCACAAGCTCGGGTTTGGATTGAGATTTGCATAATCAGGATCGAATTTATTTGAACTTCCTTTAGATTCAGTGAATTTCGAATTTCAAGGAAAATAATCACCGAATGTAGTGACTTAAACACTAACTATGCCTTTTGCAGTAGTTTTATCTATAAAAAATTAAATCAAAGCAGAAGCATTACTAGCATAACAAAATTCAAATAAAAATTTCATTTGCAATGGAAGTAAATGTGGGAAGGTTTATACTAGATAAGACAGTTTCTGTAGCTGGCATAATAACTGACAGGGTCAATGGGTCTTGGTTAGTTGGCAATGTATGTGTGTTTCATAATCCATCCAAGTTTTAAACCCCCCATATGCAAGGTGCAAGCAGTTCATTTCATGCACAACTTCTTGTTGGTAAATATGTAACAGACATTGAACATGCAGTGTGTACTTGTCATTGATGGCAAGTAAAGTTGTGGTTGTGGAGAAGAGTCAGTGACCGTTGGGTCCCATTCAAATTTCCCGAAAGAACGAAGGCCGTCAGATTTGAATGAAGACAATGAAGAGGAGGACAAAGCTCATTCGTTAGATCCAAGCGCAAGACCCGACCATCGTCGGATCAAGGATAACCTGCACGCTCTTTAAAGTACAAGGAGAAGTGGGAGTAATTGCGATGTGCAAAATCGCGATCTAATCTGAGCCGTCGAGATATAGGTTGATCTGAACCATTGATTTAACTCCTTATCAGAGTTTCGTGAATCGGGATTTTGAAATGTCCAATTCACTTGACAACGAGAACCCCGAAATCGCGAAATACGATTTCGCGATTTAATCGCAGCCGCTAAAGTTAGAAGTGATCTGTACCGTTGATTCTTTGCATGGAGGATCGGGGATCGGGACTTTGAAATGTCCAATTCACTTGACAACGAGAACCCCGAAATCGCGAAATGCGATTTCGAGATTTAATCGCAGTCGCTAAAGTTAGAAGTGATCTGGACCGTTGATTCTCTGCATGGAGTATCGGGGATCGGGGATCGAGACTTTGAAATGTCAAAATCTCTTGACAACGAGAACCCCGAAATCGCGATATGAGATTTCGCGATGTAATCGCAGTCGTTAAAGTTAGAAGTGATCTGGACCGTTGATTCTCTGCATGGAGTATCGGGGATCGGGACTTTGAAATGACAAAGTCACTTGACATCAGAAACCCCGATTTCACGATATGCGATATCACGACTCAATCGTAGCCGTTGAGTCAAGGTCATACCTGGACCGTTGATCACAGCCTGTGTCGGAGTTTCGCGAATCGCGATTTCAAAAAGAAAAGAAACAAATACAACAAGACTTCCGATTTCACGATATGCGAAATCGTGAAAGCGCCTTCCACATAAAACCTTGGTCACAGGCCTTGGTCACGGGAAGAGAAGGAGTCAAGAATAAAGTCCATTTCAGAGTTTCGGAGATCGTGATGTGAAAGTGTCGAGACACTTGGGCAAAGAAATGCCGAAATGCCGAAACCCGATTTAAAAGGCAAGAATAATAAAGATTATCCAACGGTGCGGATAAAGCTTGAAGTGATTGGAGGGTTATTGTTCTCTCTCACAATTAACTACTGAGTTTGGATTCTGTTAGCAAAATGGACTCATGATGACGAATCGGTTAGCATTTCAGTTGCTAGGACAGGTGTTCTTGTTTCGGCTGAGGGAAGGCAAAGTGGAATCGTCGGGGAGGTATGCATAAAAAAAGATGAGACAGATTGTGGAAGGCTGGCTGTTCTGAAGTGAAAATGAATAAACAGTAAGAAAAAAAAAAAGGAGTAGGGGCATAGCATGAAATTGAGAAAATGTGTAGAGGGAGATGAAAAGCAGAGTAGAAGCAGAGCAGAATGAAAGAAAAAGTTGATGCAGAGAAGACCTGCTAAACAAACAAGAGAGAGAAGAATTGCATAATAGTTTGTTGAAGATCAGATACAGAGAAAAATTGGTAAGAATTGATTTACTTGTGTAGTTGTCTGTGTATTTATTTTTATATTCAAGGGTGGTTGGGAGGTGCTCGGGAGGACTGTTGTCCTCAGAGGTTCAAGTGGGAGCTTGAACACAGGAAGTTGTAGCTTCCATCTGGTTGTAGCCAGAGAAACAAGGGTGGCAGGGTGGTGCTAGGGAGAACACGTGTTCTCTTTTATACAAGTTGGAGCCTGTGTAACTGGAAGTTGGTGCTTCCATCCAGTTGGTGTTGGAACATTCAGGAAGTTGGTGCTTCCATCCAGTTGGTGCTGGAATATTCAGGGAGTTGGTGCTTCCTCCTAGTGGGTGCTAGAGAAACCAGAGAGTTGGGGCTCTCAAACAAGTTGTAGCTTGTAAAACAGAGGTAGCAGCCTCACATTGAGTTGGTGCTCAATTGTAAATGACGTACAGAACTGAAAAAGACTACCTATCATTTCGAAGAAGAAGAGGTTTTCTCCCTTTATGGGTTTCCTCGTGAAAATCTGTCTCTGTGTATACTTTATGTGTGACTGATGGTCTTTACTTTTACTGTCCATATGTTGTATGTTGTTGATGATCACTTGAAGGAAGATTAATAATATTTAAAAGGTATAAAATTGTTTAAGCTCATAAACAACTGATTCACCCCCCCCTCTCAGTTGTTTTAGTATTTCCAACAATTAGTATCAGAGCGGGTTCCTTTTATTTAAAGGTAGATCTGTAAGCTTAAACATGACAAGTCATGAAGGGACTTCAGCCTCTAAGCTCCCTCTGTTTGATGGAACAAATTTTGCCTTATGGAAGATTAGAATGAGAATATATTTAATGGCCTTGGGTGTTGATGTTTGGGATGTAGTAGAGACTGGATATAGAAAGCCTATTGTGCTAGCCAACAAGGATGATAAGTTAGAGTTTAGATTTAACGCTAAGGGGATGAATGCTATCTTGAATGGACTTGCTAAAGCTGAGTTTGTAAAGGTGATGCATCTTGATACTGCCAAAGCAATGTGGGATAAACTTATTAACAATTATGAAGGAAATGAGAAAGTAAAAGGTGAAAAACTTCAAACATACATATTGAAATTTGAACAACTAAAGATGAATGAAGATGAAACAATTAGCAAGTATTTTTTAAGAGTTGAAGAACTTGTAAATGCCATGAAGGGCCTTGGTGAGGAGTTTGAGGATTCACTCTTAGTTCATAAGATTTTAAGATCTTTGCCTGATAAATTTAATCCAAAAGTCTCTGCAATAGAATAATTAAATGATCTTAAAACTCTGTCCATTGATCAACTTCTAGGAACTCTAACTGCATATGAAATGAGAATTAACAAAGATAAATCTAGTACTAGAGAAGCCTCTTTTAAAGCAGACAAGAATACTGATTCAGAATTTGATGACATTGAGAAAAAATTTGTGAGAAGGTTAAAGAAAGGACCAGGAAAATATCAAGGGAAGTTGCCCTTCAAATGCTTTAACTGTTGTAAGATAGGTCATTTTGCATCTAAGTATCCCCATCAGAAAAAGGACCAGAACTCTGATGATGAAAAGAAGTACAAGTACAAGAAATATAATAAGAAGAAAAGTTTGGTTGCAAATAATGACAATTCCTCAGAAGACACCGATAGTGACTCATCCGGTGAAGATAAGGCAAATGACTTTGTACTTATGGCCAAAGAAGATCATGATAATAAAAGCACTGGCAGTGATGATAATGAGGAAGAAGTTGTGCTGGATTTGGAAGGAGAACTAATCAATGCACTAGAATAAATTGATAGACTCAGATCTAAAAACAGAAAGCTAAAACAATTGTTAATACAGTTTGAAAAAGACAGTAAAAAACCTGATGAAGATTTTGCTCTGTTGAAAGTGGAATTAGAAGAGGCAAAGAAGATAGAAGATATACTGAAACAACAACTGTCAGAGAAGAAAATCAGGTGTGAAGCCCTAGAAGAAGAAATAGTAAAGACTAGAAAAGAAATGGAGAAATTCAAAGGACTGTATCATCAAAATCTGCCAAGTATAAAAGCATCATAAGAATTAACCTCCATTCTAAATCAGCAAAGAAATTCAAAGTTGAAAGATGGATTGGGATATGAATAAGGATCAAGTAGTGATCATCCAAGTAACACAAAATCTATCAAGTTTGTCAAATCCTCAAACATTGACAACAATCACTCTGCAGAAACAAAGAAAGAAAATCATCCATTAAGATGGAATGAAAGGAAAAACCCCAGAACAGAATTTGTAGACCAGAAAGTTTATCAGCATGAAAGAAATCGACCTCCTCAAAGAAGACAGACTTTTTCAAGGTACAAAAATTTCTTTATGGTTATTGTTTTTTCTGCTCTAATTTTGGTCACAAAGCTATAAACTGTTCTCTAAGATTTAGATATGAACAATCAAGATACTCAATGAATAACTATCTTCCACAACAAAGATTGAGACAGCCACAGACTATAAATCATGAGGTGGCTGGCAGAAGGATACAGGTGAAACACAATAACAATTATGAGCATAACAATCATTATGATCCTTTATTCAGTGAACCAGAATGTTACAACTGTCATAATTATGGACATAAAGCTGTAGACTATCGTTTAAAGAACTACAATCCAGACTTGAACTCCACTGTTGAAAATGTCAAGGTTTGGAAGAAGAAAGTAGATGACAAGTGTGGACTAGTGCTATCAGCTCAAAGGAAAAAGAATCCCTGGTATATTGATAGTGGATGCTCCAAACACATGACTGGAGACAAAAGTAATTTTCTAACTCTAAGTGATAGCAAATCAGGGAACGTAACTTTTGGAAATGATGCACCAGGAAAGGTGAAAGGTAAAGGAATTGTGAGTTTGAGTAATGGAAAAAGAAAAGCTCAAGATGTGTTGCTTGTAGAGAATTTGAAACATAATTTGCTTAGTGTCAGTCAAGTCTGTGACCAAGGGTGTGAAGTTGTTTTTACCTCTAAAGACTGTAAAATCAAATTTGTGGATTCAGGTAAGCTAGTTGCAAAAGGTGTAAGAACAGAAAACAATGTCTATGTTTTAAAAGAAGAAGATGAAGAAGAATGCAACTTAAGCAAATATGATGAAAGTTGGCTGTGGCATAGGAGACTTGGTCACCTAAATTTTGATCACATAATCAAGCTCAAAAACAGTGGGGTAGTAAAAGATCTTCCGAAGATATCAAAGCCATATGACTCTATCTGTAAGTCCTGCCAGATAGGAAAGCTTACTCGCACTCAATTCAAATCGAAAAACTTTCCTTCAATAGAAAAACCTCTCCAGTTAGTACATATGGATCTATGTGGACCATCAAGGAAAGAAGGTACAGGAAAATAAAATTACTTTATGTTGATTATTGATGACTATTCCAGACTAACTTGGGTTGCCTTTTTGAAAGAAAAATCTGAAGCACTTGAAAATTTTTAAGTGTTTAAGGCTTTGACTGAGAATCAAACAGGAAAAAGGTTAAAGGCAGTAAGGTCTGATAAAGGAGGAGAGTTCAGTTCTGGAAACTTCAAAGAATTCTGTGATAAAAATGGGATCAAAAGAGAGTACACAATTCCAAGGACTCCACAACAAAACAGAGTCGTTGAGAGGCAGAACAGGTCAGTACAGCAAATGGAAAGATCTATGATGAATGAAAAGAACATACCTCAGACATATTGGGTGGAATAAATTCATACAGCTGTTCATATCCTTAACAAAGCTCATCTCAGACCACACAGTGACAAGACCCCTTATGAACTTTGGTTTGGAAGACCTGCTTCAATCAAGCATTTCAAAGTTTTCGGGAGTCCATGTTATATCAAGAACAATGATGAAAATATTGGCAAATATGATGACAGGGATGATGAAGGTATTTTCTTGGGTTATGCCACAAACAGTAAAGGGTACAGATGTTACAATAAAAGACTGCATAAACTAGTTGACTGTATAGATGTAAAAGTTGATGAAGAAATTCCAGTAAGAAACATAAGCAATGATGAACCAAGAACAGAAGATACAGTTGAAGATGAAGATGAACAGGTCCAAGGATCAGAAAGAGAAGAGTCTGGATCAGATGAAGATGTGAACATTCAAACTGATACAAGTCAACAGAAAGAAGCAAAATCTCCCTTCAGAATTATCAGAAAGAATCATCCTGAAAACCAGATAATTGGGGATATAAATGAAGGGGTTCAGACAAGAAGGAAACTGATTAAGGACTCAGAACAATCTCATGTTGCCTTTTTATCTATGACTAAACCTAAAAATTTTGAGGAAGCTAGCCAGGAAGATAATTGGATTAGAGCAATGAATGAAGAGCTTGATCAGATTGAGAAGAACAATACTTGAGAGCTTGTTCCTAGACCAGAAAATAAGAATGTAATAGGTTCTAAATGGGTGTTCAAGAATAAAACGAATAACAAAGGTCAAGTTGTTAGAAATAAAGCCAGATTGGTCTATAAAGGATATGCACAAGTTGAAGGTCAGGGCTTTGATAAAACTTTTGCACCAGTGGCAAGATTGAAAGCTATCAAAATGTTTCTTGCTTATTCTTGTCATAAGAATTTCAAAGTTTATCAGATGGATGTTAAGTCAGCATTTCTTAATGGAGATCTAGAGGAAGAAGTATATATGGAGCAACCTGAAGAATTTGCATTGACAGACAATCCTAATTATGTTTGTAAGCTGAAGAAGACCTTATATGGACTAAAACAAGCACCACGAGCTTGGTACTCTAGACTGGACAAATTTCTACAAGAAAAAGGGTTCAAGAAAGGTACTGTTGACAGTAACCTTTACATTAAGTCTGAAGGTGATGATTTACTAGTTGTTTTGGTT
>ML797084.1:0-26212 GCA_009831015.1 Picea engelmannii
AAGGATTTTCACTCCAATCATCAGAGTGCGCAAGGTAGCGGTAAACCTGGAAACGAAGAAGTTTGGGGACAACTCCCACGAGCCATTAAAGTGTTGGAAATGTGGAGAGCCTCATCTAAGGAGGAACTATCCATGTTTAATTTCAGCAAACAAAATTGTTGTTCATAATTTGCAGGAAGCCTCGATAGTGGGAGACGTGGGCAGAAGCTTGCATCAGATAAATGTAGCCATAGATGGTCGACAAGCTGACCACATTTCTTTTGGTTGTTATTAAGTTTGGGAAATGAACGAAACTCTTGTTGGTGTTATTGACTCTTTCTAATCCAAAGAAATGCAAAGAATGAAAATGAAGTGATGCAATCCTTTCACTTTCGATGATTGCTAGATAAGGAAGGGAAGAAGACATTTCTTTGCAAGTTTTACAATGACATAAAAAACCTCACAAACACATAGAAACCATGCAATACAAGCCAAGAAACTAAACAAGAACTTTCAACCAAACACAATGATGCACTTTCTTTCTTCAAATGAAAAAAATATTCATGCAAGCAATTTTTTTCTATAGAAGTGCAAAACATGTCTTAAGTTAATCAAGAAAACAGATATGCAAACCAAAAACCAACAAACAACAAGCAATAGATTTATGATATTGATAGTGGTGTGCCAAAGCACACTCCAATGTCTCTACCAGAATCAAAACCAAAACCTACAAGGCTATCTAACAATGCAAACCAGATGCACAAAGGCACTTACAAACCAAATACACAAGGGAAAAACACATCACCAGGTCTGGGAATATTTGTTGGCTACGTTGCCTAGATCAATACTTCACTAGATAACTAACACATGCATGCAAGTTACCTAACAAAAACGCTCATCAAACCTAAAATTCACTTCAGATACAAATGGTGAAAAGGAGGCTCAATCATAGAGAGGATCTAGTTTCTTAGACTCCTAACATGCTTATAAGACCAGACACATTCATATCTAATCAAGACAAGTTATAAAATTTTGCAAAATAGAAACTTATAAGGGCAGTCGTGACCTAGCAGGTATGAAACTGGTGACCATTTGTAGGTGGTCACAGTGCAACAATTATGCAGCCTGTGATTGGTCACTCTAGTAAGAACTAATCAGGAACGACACTTTGCAAATTTTTGGAAAAAAAAAAGATCTAACAGATCTTCTCTCTGAGGAAGTGGTAGAGAAGATGATATTCTACTCATATGTTTTAGAGAACTAAAACCAAGGTGGAAAACAAACTAGAGAAGAATCAAATATCCATCCGCGGTAGATTCACTAATTATGTTGCAGATAAATGTAGCCTATGGATAAGTTGAACCTCCCTTAGACCTACCCTTGGTCCAAGATAGACATCAGGTATATAAATAAGTAAGGTTTCCCCATATCTGCAATGTTTTCTTTAATTATGCTACAAGAATTGTAGAGAAAGGCATACCTTATCAATGGAGGTCATCCTTGTGTGTCCTTAGCTAGTGTAGTCCCAGAGATCTTGCTCGGCTCCTTCAACCTTCTACCTACACAAAAATAGACAAAACAAACCTCTCAAGCTTTTTCAAGAATTTAGGAAACCAAATCCTAGATAGATATAGCTTAATCTACTCAATGAAAGTTTAGATCTATCTCAAGAAAGTATTAAACATTGAATACAAAATCATGAGAAGGGGGAAACCATATTGATCTATATATTAATCAATGAGAGAAATACATCAATCACGTAACAATACCTTGATTCATGAAAGAGATTCTTCTTTGGATCCTTCTTCTTTCTCCTCCTCAACCCTTACTCAAGAAAGGAAAACATAATCTAAAGGATGAACTCCAAGGAGAAGCTCCTCTAAAAATCTAGCAACATGTACATGTGAATGATTCTTCCTCCTCTTTCCCATGGAAACACCTTCCTTATATAGATTGGTGGAGGAGGCTAGGAGAGGCTTATAGATATCTATAACTTAGTGAACTTGACTGTATTGAAAGTTCCCAAGCTCCTACAACGAGATAACCAAATCACCCAACGTTGATATCCTCTGAATTCACCAATTCTAGAAGGCTATAGAGGCAGTCGCAGGCTAGCAATAATGCATCTAGCGACCGATCGTTGGATACAAAATTGTTTAGAAACAATCTATCACACCATATGAGTGGGTTTAGTAGCTACTTTCTTTAAAAATCACTGAAACCAAGGAAGAAAAGTCTGTCTCGGCATATAATCATCAATGTGTCCTTCATGAGACCCTCTTGGATGGTTACATCCCTTAGGCTCATGGAACATTCCACTACATGCCTGTAGAAATTATTCCAATTGATGTTTTTTTCTCTTTAGTACACCTCTCCATGGATTCATTTACTCTTATCAACTCATCATCAGACTGATTTTCTCTTAATAAAAGTAAAACATATTTCTTACTAGAACTAATCAACTTCTTGGCTTGGTTGGCACTTACCAGTGAGATATTTGATTCACCTTTGTGTGCATTGATTATGTAGGTCTTCCCATCCTTGATCGGGTGGTATTGGTTGGATTTTTGCATGAAGATTGCATACCTCATTGATGCAGGAGCATCCCTCACATCAAGCGAGCCAGCGCGGAGATCAAGAGACAGCTGGACAAGCCAACACAATTTATTTTTTGAATTTCACTTGGAAGTTGTTGCGCAAGTCTTTGATGAAGCCATTTATGAAGGCGCACTTGTATATTGTAAATGTACCTTGAGCGGATAGCTCTCGTCCTTAGGTAGATAGTCGGAATTTAATATAGTTAATGCTGGTAGATAGGAATTTAATTCTAGATTTGATAGCTTTAGAGCGCGAGAGGGAAACGGGATATAGACACCCTCATTGTACATTGTAATATTATTCTAGAGAATCTAGGAAGAGCAGAAGAGCATGCAGAGAATTGTATGAAGAACACCCATGTACAGATATTTGAATTAATAGAAGAGAGCTTTGAATCAAACTCATGGTTTGTGTTGTTTTCTCTGTGTATTGATGTTATGCTCATGAATGTTTGCTTCCTATCATAAATTTTATTTTATATGTTGTGTATGCGATTTCATGGTGGGATTGAAGTCTGAAAGGAAGAGTGAATGAGTTTCAATTGTTTCTCTAATTCAACCAGAAGATTCCTGCAAGGAGTGCAGTCGAATTGTCTGCAAGGAGTGCGTTGACAGAAGGGTTCAACTAGAGAAAGATTTTGTTCTCATTTCCTCGAAGGTGTAGTTAGGCACAGTGTCGTGCAAGGAGTGCGCAGGCTAAGGGAAAGCCTCAGGGTTGCAAACCTGAGTAAGGAACTAAAAGACTGCTACTGCAGGAGTGCACAGGGTCGAGAGATCTCAACACTCAGAAGAGGTTGAAGGATTGTCACAAGGAGTGCGCAGGCTAAGGGAAAGCCTCAGGGTTGCGAACCTGAGTAAGGAACTGAAAGACTGCTACTGCAGGAGTGCACAGGGTCGAGAGATCTCAACACTCAGAAGAGGTTGAAGGATTTCCGCAAGGAGTGCGTGCAAGAAGTTTCCAAAAAGATTGAAGTTGCGAAAAATCTCAGGAGGAGTAGGCCTTCGAATTCACTGAAGGATAAGCGCAGGGAAGCTGCTATTGAAAGTCTGAGGGAAGCGTTGCAGGTTGGCGAGTAAGTGAACGAGTCTCATGGAGATACCCTTCGTCATTTTGTGGATTTCATAAGGAAGAACAGACGGTCGAAATCCTCTGAGGAGATTTCGCGAAGTTCCGGGGGTCGTTAGATCTTGCGGAGTTGCAGGGAAGTTATTAGTGCAAGCGTGAAGAGGTTCGAAGCTCAGGACGGGAAGAACTGTTGATCTGTGCCATAGGAGCCGTCGGATCTACACATGATATCGTGTATCGGGGATCTGCAAGTCAAAGCTCCAAATTTGTGTAACAAGAATTGTGATATTGCGAGTAGTGATATCCCGACGAGCCTAGAACAGTTCATTATTGAGGATGCATGTTAGGAGATCCAAGGAAGTCGCGGTTCGGAGAATCAGGGTTTTCAAGGACCAAGAATTCGTGCAACTCGGAGTCGCAAAACACGATATCCCGACGGGAGAGTCGTGTGGGCCACAACAGGCTTAGTGGAAGACAGGTGGCATATCATATCGGAGACCGGGAAAAGGAAAGTCGTGAATCCGTTGACATTAGGATTTGCGATCCCGCGAACTTTGAAGTCCCGATAGAAGCGACAGAAGTAAATTCACACGTGTACATCGACGTTTCGGCGTGTCGGGTATCGGGAGTCGATAAATCATAGTGCTCGATATCGCGAGTAGCAATATCCCGATAAGGAAAATCCCAACAATGCAGAAGTTCTGACAAGAAATATAAAGTCAGCGTTGATTGGCCATCGGGTCTCGGGGATTCGAGAGCCCAGTGATCGACAGCGAACTTGCGAAGCCGTGAGTTCCAATTCCCCGATAAGTCAAAGAAGGGGGATCGCTTGAAAATAATTGTGGGTGCAGATTTCCCGATAGAGAAATAGAAGAACCTCGGAGTTCTTCAGGCTGAGAAGAAGAAGATCCTGTGTGAGCGCGTGGACCTTCCTACCTGCGGGTGGAAAACAAAGGGGTCGTGTGGTCGTCAAGTGGTATCAGAGCAGGAATACTTCTTTGCTTTCTGTAGCAGAGAAAGAGAATTCACCATGCCGCCGAGGAGAAGAAACAGACAATCACCCGATCTAGAGGAGGAAAGGGAAACACCCAGAGGAAGGGGTAGGCAAGTGCAGAATCCAGAAGTAGAAAGACAACTGCATAATTTACGCTCTATGATTGTGGATATGGGGATAAGAGAAAGGCGAAAAGCTAATGTAGGAGATATCAGTGAATCCAAAAATGAAGAGAATACTGGACAGGGAGAAGAAGAAATCCCAGTAGAAGACGCATTAAATGATCGCTTACTCAAAGCTGTTGCAAGAATGGGTGCAAAGGTGAAGATGGACATTCCAGTTTTTGAGGGAATTTGGATGCAGAAGAGCTTCTAGATTGGATTAGAGCTCTAGACACATACTTCGACTATGAATATGTCGAAGAGGACAAGAAAGTCAGGCATGCCGTCACGAGATTAAAAGGACATGCAGCCTTGTGGTGGGATGAACTACAAGCGGACAGACGTTGCCAAGGCAAGCAAAAGATCAAAAGCTGGGACAGGATGATTGCAAAGATGAAGGCAAAATTCAATCCCAGAGATTATCAAATCACTTTGTTCAGGAGGATGCAGAACCTGAGACAGAAGTTGATGACAGTAAAGGAATATACTGAGGAATTTTATAGATTGAATATCAGGGCAGGTCATCGCGAAAGCAATGACGAGAAAGTGGCCAGGTATATGAATGGCCTGAGGTATGATATCCAGGATGAGATGAGTATGGAAACCATCCGAACAGTGGAGGATGCCTGTCAAATGGTTTTGAAAGCTGAAGAGAATCTGAGTCGTAAGAAAGGTCAGCGAGGCCGAGGCAGAAGTCAGCCCAGAGGCAAATCAGTTGCCCAGGAAAGAACCCAGAGGCCCAGGGACGACTGGAAGAAACCCCAGACTCGGACGGAGAGAGGCAGAAGTTCGCAGCAAGGGGCATACGCAGAGAAAAGAGAACAACATACTGAACAACGAGGAGGGTATACTGATAATGATAAATTTCCTCGTACCAAAGGAAGAGGAAGAGGTAGAGGTGGAGTAGTCACATGCTTCACATGTGGAAAAAATGGGCACAGGTCATTCGAGTGTCCAAAGAAAAAGAAAGAAACTGGAGAGACTCACATCGCTAAGGCACAGAGGCGAGATGTTGAGGAAGAATATGCTGAAGGCGGAAGATCGTTGGTGATGCGGAATGTCCTTTTGACACCAGAGAAAGAAGTGGAAAGTTCAGTCCAATGGACCCAACTTTTCAGAACAGCTTGCAAGACCAAGGATAGACCATACAAGGTTATCGTGGATAGTGGAAGCACAGATAATCTTGTTTCAATCGAGATGGTAGAGAAGCTAGAGCTGGAGACAACTGATCACCTGAGTCCATACAAATTTTCATGGTTACAGAAGGGACATTAGGTAAATGTCACTAAACAGTGCTTAGTTGACATTAAGATAGGAGAATATAATGATAAGATTTTATGTGATGTTATTCCTATGGATGTTTGTCATCTACTGCTGGGTAGACCATGGAAATACGATAGAAATGTGATTCATGATGGGAGGATGAACACATACACCCTGGAGAAGAATGGGAGAACCCATATGTTGCATCCAATTGAGGATAAGGAGGCGAAGCTGGAAGCAAGCAACACAGTACTTCTCATGAGTGGGAAGGAATTTCTTACGGAGGTTAAGAAGAAGGAGGATCCACAATTCTTTGTGGTCAGAAAATCGAGGATTGTTCTGACTAGCACAAGAGTGGATGATCTACTAGAAGAGGTTCAGGAATTGCTGGAAGAGTTCGCTGACATCATAGTGGACAAATTACCTCATTCGTTGCCACCGATAAGGAGTGTGAGTCATCATATTGACCTCATACCAGGAGCCAGTTTACCGAATAAAGCCGCGTACAGGTTGACGCCGTAGGAGAACGAAGAGGTTAAAAAGAAGGTCCAGGATTTGTTGGACAAAGGATTGATCAAGGAGAGCTTGAGTCCATGTGTTGTTCCAACAGTACTCAGTCCGAAGAAAGACGGAGGCTGTAGGATGTGCACTGACTCAAGAGTGATCAACAAGATAACCATCAGGTACAGGTTTCCATTGTCGAGGATGGATGATATGATGGATTGCCTGAGTGGGGCAAAGTATTTTTTGAAGATAGATTTGAAAAGCGGATACCACCAGATTCGCATGAGGGAAGGCGATGAGTGGAAGGCGACCTTCAAAACAAACGAAGGGTTGTATGAATGGCTAGTCATGCCGTTTGGCTTGACAAATGCGCCAAGTACATTCATGAGGCTGATGAACAAAGTGTTGAAAGAGTTCATCGAGAAATTTGTCATTGTATATTTGGATGACATACTGGTTTATAGTAAATTAGTGGCAGAGCATTTGAAGCATTTGGCTATAGTAATGCAGAAGCTACAACAGGAGAAACTGTTGATTAATATGAAGAAGTCCTCATTCATGAAGACGGAACTCATTTATTTGGGACTTGTTATTTCGGCAAATGAGTTGAGGATGGATCCAGATAAAGTGGAGGTAATTAAGAATTGGCCATCACCGAGAAACGTATTTGAGGTGAGGATTTTTCATGGTTTGGCTAGTTTCTACCGGAAGTTCATCAGGAATTTTAGTGGGATTAGTGCAGCGATGATGGATACAGTGAAGAAGCAGCATAAGTCTTTTCACTGGACAACAGAGGCTGAGCAGAGCTTCAATATGTTGAAGTGGAAGATCACGGAACAACCGGTTTTGGTGTTGCTAGATTTCCAGAAGACATTTCAAGTGAAATGTGATGCGAGTGGTTTTGCCATAGGGGCGGTCTTGAGTCAGGAAGACAGACCGATTGCATATTTCAGTGAGAAGCTCGATGAGGCGAAACTGAAATACTCCACGTATGATAAAGAATTTTATGCTATCATACGTGCACTGAAGAAGTGGAGGCA
Organism: Picea engelmannii; assembly: GCA_009831015.1. Taxonomy (NCBI): domain Eukaryota; kingdom Viridiplantae; phylum Streptophyta; class Pinopsida; order Pinales; family Pinaceae; genus Picea; species Picea engelmannii. Next base: position 7,605 of record ML797084.1, read on the forward strand.
TTACTTGATCCCGAAAGAATTTGTTTTGTACAGTGATAATCATGCATTGCAGTTTGTGACTCAACAGGAGAAGTTGAATCAGAAACATGCCAAATGGGTAGAGTATATGCAAAATTTCACTTTTTTGATTAAGCATATTTCTGGTACTGCTAGCAAAGTGGCTGATGCTTTGAGCAAGAAGTGTTTGTTGTTACAGGAATTCTGAGTCAAAACATTGGGTTTTGAAAATCTCAGGGATATGTACGCAGATGATGCAGATTTTGCAGAAGCATATGAAGCAACTGAGAATCCAGTTCTCAGAGATAGAAGTCCTTGGATAGACTATATGATCCAGGAAGGATTGATGTTTAGAGGCAATCAACTGTGTATTCTGAAATGCTCCATGAGGGAGAATCTATTGAAAGAGAAACACAGTGGTGGATTGGCAAGACACTTTGGCCATGACAAAACATTCGCGAAGCTGAATGAATCATATTTTTTGTTGGGAATGTGAGCAGATGTCAAGAGGTTCGTTGACAGATGCAGAATTTGCCAGCATTCAAAGGGGAGGAAGCAGAATGCAGGTTTATATCAGCCATTGCCCATACCAAAGAGACCATGGGAGGCGATTAGCATGGATTTTGTATTGGGTTTGCCAAAGACACAAAGAGGAGTTGATTCAATATTTTTGGTAGTGGATAGGTTTTCTAAGATGGCACACTTCATCCCATGCCAGAAGACCAGCGATGCGACTCACATCGCGAACTTGTTTTTCAAAGAGGTCATTCGACTTCATGGATTGCCAAAAAGTATAGTTTTGGACAGAGACACCAAATTCATAGGGAATTTTTGGAGGACCTTATGGAAGAAGCTGGGGACTAACTTGATGTTTAGTTCTGATTATCATCCTCAGATGGATGGACAAACAGAGGTGGTGAACAGAAGTCTGGGAGACTTGCTGAGAAGCTTGGTGGCGGAGCGCCATAGCAGTTGGGACAATATATTACCACAGGCAGAGTTCGCATACAATGATTCAATGAATCGGAGCACAGGGAAAAGTCCATTCCAGATTGTATACGGCACACAGCCGAGAGGAGTTTCTGAGTTGAGGGATTCAGAACAGACTACTACAGGGGCGATGAAAGAACTTCACTGCAGGGTGAAGGAGCGGTTGTTGGAATCAAATCAGGAGTATAAGCGCAGAGTAGATCAGCATCGGAGACAACTTTGGTTTGAGGTTGGTGATCTAGTTCTGGCACATTTAAGGAAAGAAAGGTTCCTGAGAGGAACATACAACAAATTGAAAATGAAGAAAAGCGAACCATGCAAGGTCTTGAGAAAATTCAGGGAAAATGCTTATGAGATCGAGTTACCCAATGGGATCGGAATATCTTCGATATTCAATATCGCATATTTATACCCATATAGAGGTGGAGAAGCAGAGACTGGAACGGAGGAACCAGTGATCCAGTGGCTGAAACAATTTCCAGTTGCAGAGAAGCCGCAGATGGAGTGCATACTGGACAAGAGAGTGGCTAAGAAGACCAGGAGGAAAGAGTACTATGAGTATCTGGTTAAGTGGAAGGGCCACCCAGTGGAAGATGCCAACTGGGAGAGTGAAGCAGTGATACAAAAGCATGGACGAACCGTGCAGGAGCTCATGGACAGGAGCCCATGAAAGTTTTCAAGTGAGGGAGTATGATGCAGGAGCATCCCTCACATCAAGAGAGCCAGCGCGGAGAGCAAGAGACAGCTGGACAAGCCAACACAATTTCTTTTTTGAATTTCACTTGGAAGTTGTTGCGCAAGTCTTTGATGAAGCCATTTATGAAGGCGCACTTGTATATTGTAAATGGACCTTGAGCGGATAACTCTCGTCCTTAGGTAGATAGTCAGCATTTAATATAGTTAATGCTAGTAGATAGGAATTTAATTCTAGATTTGATAGCTTTAGAGCGCGAGAGGGAAACGGGATATAGACACCCTCATTGTACATTGTAATATTATTCTAGAGAATCCAGGAAGAGCAGAAGAGCATGCAGAGAATTGTATGAAGAACACTCATGTACAAATATTTGAATTAATAGAAGAAAGCTTTGATTCAAACTGATGGTTTATGTTGTTTTCTCTGTGTATTGATGTTATGCTCATGAATGTTTGCTTCCTGTCATACATTTTCTTTTATATGTTGTGTATGTGATTTCATGGTGGGATTGAAGTCTGAAAGGAAGAGTGAATGAGTTTCAATTGTTTCTCTAATTCAACCAGAAGATTCCTGCAAGGAGTGCAGTCGAATTGTTCGCAAGGAGTGCGTTGACAGAAGTGTTCAACTAGAGAAATCTTTTGTTCTCATTTCCTCGAAGGTGCAGTTAGGCATAGTGCCGTGCAAGGAGTGCGTAGGCTAAGGGAAAGCCTCAGGGTTGTGAACCTGAGTAAGGAACTGAAAGACTGCTATTGAAGGAGTGCACAGGGTCGAGATATCTCAACACTCAGAAGAGGTTGAAGGATTGCCTCAAGGAGTGCATGCAAGAAGTTTCCAAAAAGAGTGAAGTTGCGGAAAATCTCAGGAGGAGTAGGCCTTCGAATTCACTGAAGGATAAGTGCAGGGAAGCGGCTATTGAAAGTCTGAGGGAAGCATCGCAGGTTGGCAAGTAAGTGAACGAGTCTCATGGAGAGACCCTTCGTCATTTCGTGGATTGAGGAAGAACGGATGGTCGAAATCCTCTGAGGAGATTTTGCGAAGTTCCGAGGGCCGTTAGATCTTGCAGAGGTGCAGGGAAGTTATCAGTGCAAGAGTGAAGAGGTTCGAAGCTCAGGAGGAGCAGAGCCATTGATCCGTGCCATAGGACTTGTCGGATCTACACGTGATATCGTGTATCGGGGATCCGCAAGTGAAAGCTCCAAATTTGTGTAACAAGAATTGCGATATCGCGAGTAGTGATATCCCGACGAGCCCAGAATCGTTCATTATTGAGGACGCATGTCAGGAGATCCAAGGAAGTCGGGGTTCGGAGAATCAGGGTTTTCAAGGACCAAGAATTCGTGCAACTCGGAGTCGCGAAACGCGATATCCCGATGGGAGAGTCGTGTGGGCCACAGCAGGCTTAGTGGAAGATAGGTGGCATCTCATATCGGGGATCGGGAAAAGGCAAGTCCCAAATCTATTGACATTAGGATTCGCGATCCCGCAAACTCCGAAGTCCCGATAGAAGCGACAGAAGTTAATTTGCACGTGTACATCAGCGTTTCGGTGCGTCAGGTATCAGGAGTCAATAAATCATAGTGCTCGATATCGCGAGTAGCGATATCCCGATAAGGAAAATCTTGACGAAGAAGAAGTCCCGACAGGAAAGATAAAGTCAGCGTTGACTGGCCATTGGGTCTCGGGGATTCGAGAGCCCAGTGATTGACAGCGAACTTGCGAATCCGTGAGTTCCGATTCCCCGATAAGTCAAAGAAGGGGGATCTCTTGAAGAGAACTATGGGTGCAGATTTCCCGATAGGGAAATAGAAGAACCTTGGAGTTCTTTGGGCTGAGAAGAAGAAGATCATGTGTGAGCACGTGGACCTTCCGACCTGTGGGTGGCAAACGAAGGGGCCGCGTGGCCGTCACTCATTTACATGTAGGGGCTCCCAAACACTACACCACACACATCCATGGGTACTACAACCAACACCACTTCATCAATAAAGTATGCACTTACAACAAATTTAATCTTACATTATTTTGTTACCTTGATATTTGCATCATTGTTTACCCAACCCAATGGATAGGGGCTAGGATGATCGTGAACCTCCAATCCAAGATTTCTGACTAGATATTCTATTATGATATTAGCATGTGAACTAGAGTCAAACATAGCATCTATCTTGTTATTCTTGACTTGGATCTTGATGTCAAAGATTTTGGTCATATCCTTCTCTTCTTAGTGATGAATTCTACTTAGATTCAACTCCTTCTAAAATTATGTGTAGAAAATAATCGCATCCACAATGAAGTTGGTTTCGACCTGATTGCTCAAATTCGTGGCTAGAGTATTCTTTTTCTTTTCATCCTTCTTGCAGTTCTTCGGGTTTAGCTGTGGATGTAGTTTCCAACACTTTTCCTTGGTGACCATCAACATTGCAATGGTTACAATGGTTTCTAGAATCCTTGCACTAATGTGCAATAGTTTTTTTCTTCTTATCCTTTCCCCCTTCCACTTCTTCTTCCCCTCATTGGAATCTTCCTGATGGTCCTTCTTCTTGGAACCACTTGGATTCCCTTTCTTGTGGCCTCTAGTTTCCATATGTTGTGCCTATACATATGCCTCATCCACTGTACTTATCTTGGAAAACATCACTTTCTTTCATAGATGACTATGTATACTCCCTAGATACTTGAGGAGTACATCTAGGTTCTTGGGAGAGATACCCAACATGATGACCATATTTTTGAAATTGGTGGTTTACTCCTATACACTCTACCCATGTCTTTTCCTGAAGTAATTTCAACATATATATTGGTCCTCTACATACCCAATATGATAGAACTAGGACTTAATCAGGGTTTTGAAATACTCCCACTCAATTACTAGTGGATCAACCTCCAGCCTAAGTGTCTTCATGTGAGTTTCCCACCAAGTTAAAGCATGTCCCTCTAAATTCAATCTGGAAAATGATATCTTTTGCTCCTCATCTATATTGCGAATGCTAAAATAAACGTATACTTGTCGCAACCAATGATTCACTTTTAATGCATTGATCTCACCTTGGTATGGTTTTATGTCCACTTCCGCTTCCATCTTGAATAAAGACTATGAAGGGTTAACAACACTCGAACTAGGCTACTATTTCTCGAGCTCTTTCCTCTTCTCTTTTTCTAGGTCTTCATTATTTCCCAATTTCCCCTTTGATCCAATCTCTGAGTTAAAGCCTCCAACCTCCCTTAATGGTCTGATCTTGCTTACTAAATCCACCACGAGGAGGGACATATTGCAAGAGATTTCAACAAATTTCTCTTCCACCTTCACAAATGTCTCTCCTGCTAGATATCGAGGGATGTTGTGAATAATCTCATCCACCATTGCCAGGGGTCTATGACTTTTTGCTAAAGCTAATTCCTATATCTTGCAACTTTCCATAGATATCCCAAAGAAACCTGCTCTAATACCAATATGATATGTAAATTGTTGTGGATATTCCACCGGAATGGTCTGTCAAAATAGATCTTAAACTATTATGAAATCTTATATTTTTGCAGTTTATTTCCTTACATCCCAGATTAGTTAATTACTAGCTTTTCTTAAATTTATGAAATGACTGAAATGTAAAAATGAAAGAACAGGAAAAAAATATGCACCATCCACACAATGAACATAATATTTGATATGGGAAACCCAATACGGGAGAAAATCCAGCCAGAAGGTGAGGCCTATGCTTTTCTCTCTTTGCCTTAGTTATAAAAATGCACATTCAAAGGAATGGGAACTCACTATGGAGTTATCTTTTGACGTTGTGGCCTGAACGAATGCTACATAATCCTCCTCCTCCTTTGTTATGCCTAAAAAATACCACTCTCATATGTTTTTCTCATCTATGGAACAAGATACAATACAAAAGAATGGAACACCCTTCTCCTCCTAGCAGCCTGGTATTTAACATAGCCCGATAGCCATCTAGGGGTAGGGTTTTGACTTCATCAACCCTCAATTGTGATAAGGTTTTGAAACTTCTAAAATCTTCTTGAAAGTCCACATGTGGCTAGCCCCATATGTGTGAGTAATGGGGGTTGACGTGGCATCCTCTCATACCATGGTAGTCAACACAGTAGGCCAACTTATGGGAGGCATAAATTTTGCGTACAAGCTCTACTTAACATGATGTTTGTGCCATTGGAAAGGTATCTGAGTGTAGATCAACATCATGAGGTATCAACTAAATTTGATAATTTTTTGACCACAAAAATGTCATTTGATGCCTCAAATGGCTCTAGAAGGTTTCAAACCGCAATTTTCCAAACTCAGACCTGTCGTTAAAATGAACTTGCAAGTTGTTTCATCCAATTATTTCCACTCTAAAAGCATCAAGAGAGATGACAAATAATATAATGATCCAACTTCAAATTAACACTTTTTATGTTTTTTTTTTTTTTAATATTGTTGTTTTTATAATGTCCCTTATGGTCCTTGTCTATCTTAAGGTTTAAAAAAATTCTATTTCAATTCCTATAATATCTTAGATTCTTAGTCGAGGGAATAAGTCAATTCACACACTAGGTAACATAGGACATTTATACATTTTTTTGAAAATTGAGTAGAAAGCTCTCCTCTATTAGATTCATAATGAAGAAAAGAGCAGAAATATAATGGAAATAATAGAAGCAATCAAGAAACCATGATGAATAGAGATAACTAAATATTGGCAGAAAAGGCATACTCTATATTCATCAATGCTTCAAATAATCATGTACAGACGTACATATATAATACAAGAAGACCATAATTTTTATGTAACTGTATAACAGTTAGGTAAACCAACTAAACCAACTAACTTATGATTAGAGTTTTAACATCCCCCTTTAATCATAAGTTCGTTCTTGCCTGAAAAACTACCACTACTTGACAATCACATGTGTCAAGTGAATATTCAAAGGGTTGATTGAAGATGCTCTTTGAACTCTGAAAAAATAGCAGAAGTTGATGTCTTCTACTAAATTGGTGGTTTAAGGGTGACCACAAACTCATTTGGTGGTTTTTGGGATGACCACAAACCGAATGTCTAGCAAAAGTTGATTTATTCTACTAAATGGCATGGTTTTAAGTTGACCATAAACTAACAAGAGCTCAAGGCTCAAAAATCTGAAAACGTAACAAGCAGAACTTCATGTCTTCTACTCAATTGGTGGTTTTAAGCTAAACACAAACCATATCAACAACAATATGTTCAGGAACAAGACGACATACCAAGAATTAGGTTGCATACTTGATCATCTGTAAACAGGCTCTAAATCAAACTTGGAACCTGACTCAACTAGATTTCACCCCTGTCAGGGACAAGTGGTTCCAATTCCCTTGACCGTCATTCACAAGAATGGCCAAGAAGAGATCCAACACATGTATAAGCTACTGGAACAATGTGTATGTTTTCACAATGTAAAGTGGAAAAAGGTTAATCAAACTGTCTTCCGACGGAGTCTGAAGACTCGATCTTCAACTCAGAAGACTACATCAACTGGGCCCTGATCATACCCTAAATCATCAAATCTTGAAAAACATTCATGTCCATCAACTGTAGAAATATCTCCAATCAAGTACGACTGTACTTGTGTATAAATAGGACGATAAGACTGCTCCAATAAATTGGCTTCCAAATGCCAACGCCAATTCCCTAACCATTCAAAACGAATTTGTTTTCGCTTGCGCTTTTGACACCTTACCGAGGGGTGATTTTTCTTCCCACAAAATCTGCATGGGTGAAGATCAAAACAATTTGATTTATCATGGACAAACCGATGACAGTTTTTTCACTGTATGGGTTCTTTATCTGACTGATTATCATGATCTAGAATATATGTAACAACATCTTCATCAACAATATCCTGTACCTGTTCCTTACCAATATCCTCAAGCTTTGTCTTCTTATCATCATTCAAAAAACCTCCACTCACAAAGCAAACATGTTTGCAATAATTAGGAAAATGAAAAAGGTTGTTAGCATCCTTTACATATCCTAGTCCATATCGGTCATTGTGTTTTTTAAAATCACATTTTTGGTGTCGAAGCAAATTTAACTCATCAGATAACAACTTGTTTTGAAGTTTGAACATATCAATCTTCTTGTGCGTTACTTGTAAACAAGTAATCATTGTACTGAGAGTGCACTTGTTTATTGCAATTGTAGATTCTGTAGTTGAGTTAACTAATGTGCGCAATATTGTAAATATTTCTTCAATTCTTCCCATTATGCAGAATATGGAAGAGAAATGATTGTTGATGCCACAAAATTCAATTTTGTATCATGTTGTGCATGTCAAGAGCGATCGTCCAGTTCATAAATGTGCCAAAAACTACAGGATAATACTTAAACGCACACAAAGATCCTAAGATAGACCCCCTTTTTCAATTTCGGGTGGATCTACAAATAACACCAAATACAATTTTTCAAATACAATTTGTTGAACCCTTTTTTTTACAACTACCTTATAACTCCATTACAAAAATCATACTGACAAAGTCTCCTAACAATAGTTCTTATAACTCCTCTACGAAAATAAACCCTTATAACTTCATATACATTTAATTATAATGGAGAAATCTCCTCCATATAAATTTTCAATCTTCTTATCCTTTAAACTTCATATAATAAATTATTTCTAAATCCTCTCACACCAAGCCTTTTAAATTTACCTTTTGTAAAAAGGGATATTTAAAATTTGATATTGCTTCATTCCAAAAATACCAAAAGATTCCACGACCATACTTTGAATGAAAATATTGATTTCTCCTTCAATAGAAATCCTCCATCAACAGATTTTCGTATTTTCAATTTTACACCTCCAAAAATATTAAAACTTCTTTTAAAATAAACACTTTTTATAAGCACCCTCCATTAAAATTAAAATTAAATATTTTTCCATCCCTTCTCTTATAAATAAATAATCATTTCTAATTCCTCCAACCTGTATTCATGGGATTGTCATTTCTCCAATAGCCACGAGCAACACTTCATTTAAAATAATATATATATAACTTATGTAGATTATTTTCTTTAGTACGGACAGTTAGAATGCTCTTCACTCACCTGCACTCCTTTGGATTGCAAATTCGTGCCTTTAAACATATTTTAAATCAGGACCAGTGCGTATGGCCAGTGTGTGTGTTGTTACTCCCCATTTCAACATCGATCACAGATTTGGATTTGAAGGATTTGTTCTATCGCCCACTAAATCCACGCCACACCATCCATAAATTAAATGGCTCAAATAAACGCAGGAATTCAATGTTCACTAGAACCAACAACCTCAAGCTTGATAATCTCGGTTCTCCAAACAGTTAAAGGATTAATTTCCTCTTCAATGCATCTCTCAGCCTAATTTCACACTTTCTTGGACGTCTCTCATAGGCTCTTGGACATTACACAGAATCGAGCCTTCTTTCCTCCACGCACACAAACTGTCTCTTTTCAACGTTCTTCATTGGGCTTACGTGCGGCCTTCTCATGGTTTCTTTCATCTTCACGCTTCATCCATTCACAATCTCACAATCACTAAGATCATAAATGGGCTCTGATAAATCGGCAGGTCTCTAAGATCATCTACATGCTCTGATACCACTATTAGATTCATAATGAAGAAAAGAGCAGAAATATAATGGAAATAATAGAAGTAATCAAGAAACCATGATGAACAGAGATAACTAAATATTGGGAGAAAAGGCATACTCTATATTCATCAATGCTTCAAATAATCATGTACAGACGTATATATGTAATACAAGAAGACCATAATTGTTATGTAACTGTATAACAGTTAGATAAACCAACTAACTTATGATTAGAGTTTTAACATCCTCTATTTAACAGTGAACCAACTTGTATTTTCTCTATGAATATGTTTACATGAGTAGCTAAATTACTAAAAAAAAGATTAAATTAAGTGATTAATTTTAATAATTGCTTGCTTATTCTAGTAAAAAAGTAAGATGTGAGATTGTTGAACAAAGAATTTGCTAAAAAGGAAATATTAGAGAAAAATTCATTCAAAAAAGTAAATGGATATCCTCTTATCCATTCTTGTTCCTTTTAATTATGTAATATTAAATCAAGTTATTAGCAAGTAAATTTTACAAGAAAAAATAGAAGCTTAACCAAAAACCTAGCAAGGAAGAAATAAAAAACCACGCTTTAGGTGCCCCTGCATAGAAAACATACACACAGAAGTACACATGTGTGACTATGGGTGCTCAAGAACCCCTGCAATTCCGTAAAAAATACTCTTATACTTTTGAATGGGAAAGCATGCAGGTGCACTTAAATAAAATAAACAAATGTGAAGTAAAAAGATCACAAATTTGAAAAATTCAAGCCAACTATTAGAAATCACTGGAAAATAATAGAGAATAATTCCTAAATACAACCAAGGAAGAGATTTAATCTCTCTTTCCCGGTATGGATGTCATTATGTTCTCAAGCTATTTGTGCACTAGGTAACAAATGAGCCCTCTTCATGTGGTTGGAAAGATTACGTAGACATAAAATAAACTAAAAGACAACCTAATATATCATATTCTATCCCCAAGAAATCATATGAGGAAGCAATGAAACCGCAAAGATGGAAGGCTTAGGCAAACCTTGGAGATCCCCTTGCAAGGCTTAGGCAAACCTTGGAGATCCCCTTGCAGAGTTGGTGGCTTGAACTTTGAGTAGGAAGAGGAGAATCTAAGTGGTTATTCCACTTCTCAATGGTGGAGTACAAGCAACACAACAAACCAAAGAATACACTATTCCATACTGCAAATTAGTGTTCCAAACTTTTAGCCCAAAAATTAAATGAAAAGTGTTCAAATGAAAGCCCAAAAACTAAATGAACACTCAATAAAAAGTGTTCACATGAAAACTTATTGGGGAGAGAAAAGAAGATCTTTCATTCACTAATGGAAAAGAAATTTTAAAAAATGCAATTTCACCATGAAGAGTATTAAAGATGGCTTCCAATACTCTCTTTGAGAGATTCTTCATAAGCATAACATAGGACTTCTCTTTAATGTTCTACACTAATTTCAACATATTTTTTTCTCGTTGTGAAGTTTTCATATGGAGGGGAAATTTTGGAATAATAAACTTAAAATGGTTCAAAGGAAGGATTGGAGCAAGTGGGTTTCACAATACTTGTACAAATTATTGTGGGATTGGTGACCTTGAGCTTGTTTAAATGGAGGATGAAGGCCTCTATTTAGAGATCTTCTTGGATCCAAAACATAGCTTTAATGAAGAAGTACTTCAACATGTATGTATTAACTTCAAGTATATCAAATGACCGATCAATTGAATGAATTGGTTCAACTAGGATGGGTTTGAGATGATCAAGAATCTTCCTAGTGACCATCTCATTTATGGGTCACAAAATTAACAAAAACCATGTTGCAACAGTGGCTACATGACTATTGAAGGATTAAGGGTGCATATGCACACTTATTAAAGGGATAAGTGTGAAATTGTTGAAATGGTAATTCCATGTGTAATTGGCATGGCCTCCAATGTTTTGAGCTTAGAAATTATATTTGGAATTGATTTGTGATGTACTTGATACAAATAACTTATAAGTGTTGTGAGTAGACAAAAGTGGCATGATAACAACCCTAAACCACCTATTTTTCAATGCCTATCACACTAAGATAGTAACCCTTAAACAAAATTGCATGAAACCTTAATCCATAAAATATAGCCCTTAATAATTCTTAAATACAATGCTTAATATATTTAGAAGACATTATATTGGACTTTTTAGAATGTTTTGTGGACATTATTCATGGATAATTTTAAGGGTTGAAATTTATTTTGAAATGTATAAACTTTGGTGAATGTTACTAGTCCTTAATATGCAAACTATAAAATGTTTCATGATATTTCTTTAAAAATATTCAAATTTCTAAGGATTTTATACAGTTTGTATGGATTTTTGGCGATTTTTAAGGTAAAATAATTTTATCCTATAGAAAGTTAGCCCATGAGAAATATATAACCCCTAAAATTTTCCTTGATGTTATTTTAAATGTTATTGCACAACCTAAATTATACATAACTTTGAATAAAAAATGTTCAAACTTACTGAATTGGTTATTTGATGGGGTGTTGAGATAAATATATGCCTTGGATGTTTGTTGGGACTTAACAAACCCAAAATCTTGTATTGAATAGTAAAACATAACACAAGTCTTCTCCATGCCACACAACCATTTTCATTCATCAAACATGGTTCTTGGCCACTACACATCATCAAACTCACAAACATCGTAGTTGGTCATTAGAAAAATTCCTCTTTGTTTCTTAAGAATAATTGTCTCTCTCTCTCTCTTTGTCAAGCTAGAGATCATAAAAACTATATTAAGATCCTAATGGCCTACATTCTACTCTCTCTAATCTGCAATCAATTTCTCGAAAATTTCTCATCGCTTCCCTATCTATAATCTTCTCCTTTTACACACTCTCTAGCTTAATAATTTAGGGTTTCAAGATGTCTAATATTCATAATTATCAAAGTTGACCATATCTACTTCATGCTTTTCCTTTTCCTTTTCCACATGGCTTCTGATGATTACTAATAATGTCTTTTGAATGTTAAATATCAACTTGAAATATCTCAGGGTCACTTTGTTTAACTAATGATGCTTCTGCATCAAAATCCTTAGGTTAATTGAAAACTCTACCGATACACCTCTTCTTGGGATACTTCACGTGCAATGCTACCTAACAATGTCTTTCTTGTTGCAGTTGTTCCCATGGAACTCTATTCAACATTTTTTTTCATATTTGTCTTCACTATAATGTCTACCCAACATACTTCACATTCATTTGCAGTGTCTTCATATTGGTATCTGTTTTTAATGTCTTCTAATTAGTTGGAGTCGGTGTCTTCATACAGAAGATCATATATTGCAGTCTACTTCTTCTTTTATTTCATTCTTCTTTGTTTGGACAACTTTATGTTCCTTACACTTTTTCTTCTCCATGGTTGAATGTTCTCAAAATCCTTTACAACCTTTACCCAATTATACTTGGAGAAACGGTCGCCTGGGATCAGTTGGAATTGCAAAAAGACTTGATCGGTTTCTAATTGCAGAGGAGCTACTCTTGCCTTGCTACAGCGGACGCGCATGGGTAAATCTCTCATTTCTATCTGACCATGCACCAATTTGTTTACAAATTGGGGATGGTCGTTTTGATGCTGGACAGCCATTCAAATTTAACCCACAGTGGCTAAGAGAGACATCTTTTAACAATCTAGTCAAAACAGTTTGGAACGACAGCTCCCTCTCTTTTCCTGGAGATGCACAAGGAAACTTGAACAGAAAACTCTCCAGACTAAAATTACAAACTATTCACTGGTTAAAGGGAAAAAAGGAAGCAGAACAGGCAGAACTTTACAGTATAGAGAAAGAGTTGGAAGACCTTCTAAAACTCAAGTTACAGTACCATAGTCGCGCGGATTTAGATTACAGAATTCACTGTTTAGAGGAAGCCAGGAATAAATATCTTCGGGGAGATGAGGAGAGATGGTGCTTGAAAAGAAGAATGCTCTGGCTGGCTGGAGGGGATAAAAATACACGCTTCTTTCACCGTGTTGCCAGCTCTCGTCGATCAAAAAAGCACCTCTGGGATATTGAAGATGAGCACGAAAATCTACATCAAACACAAGAAGACATCAAATCAGTAGCCTTCCGTCATTATAAATCTTTTTACTAGGCAACACCTGATCCCTCACTAGCAGCACAGATAGAGACGGCTAGCCTCTTCCAAAAGATGGTCACAGCCGAGGAGGCTAAAGCAATCAAATATCCCTGTACAAAGGAGGAACTGCTAGAGGTCATCAAAGGTTTTAAGAAGGAAAGAAGTCCAGGTCCCGACAGCTTGTCGATCGAACTCTACCTCCATTTTTTCGATCTTATGTGGCAGGATCTCCTGGATGTCGTTGAGGATGCACGAACCATAGGAAGAGTAAGCTCCCAGCTAAATAGCACCTTTATAGTTTTGATTCCTAAATCAAATCTTCCCAGGCAGTTTAAAGATTTCCGCCCTATATCACTCTGCAACCTCTGTTACAAAATAATCTCAAAAATCATTGCCAGAAGAATTCGACCCTTTCTCTCCCGGGCACTATCTGAAGAACAGATGGGCTTCCTAAAAGGGAGACAAATACTTGATGCCATTGGGGTGGCACAAGAATGCATCCACAACATAAAGACAAAAAAACTAAAAGCCATTCTTCTAAAGCTGGACCTTAAAAAGGCTTTCGACTGCATTAACTGGAACTTTCTGCATCTCATTCTCATATAGAGTGGATTTGGCACCATTACAACCAATTGGATTTTGGGTTGTATCTCCTCAGCCACACTCGCTATTCTGATCAATGGTGAAGCAACAAAAGTTTTTCACTGTGAGAGAGGACTCCGCTAGGGATGCCCTCTCTCACCGCTACTTTTCATATTGATCCTGGAAGGTCTCAGCATCCTTCTCAAGAACAGCCAAGCGAAAGGACACTTGAAGGGGATAAAAGTCGCGGGACTGACTTATATCCTGCATATCCTTTTTGTAGATCACGTGTTGATCTTGTCAACTGCCAAACTTGTTGAATGGAAAATTATTCATTCTATCTTAACCAAAGAGGTATCTGCTGAGGTTATCACCTCAGCAGATGGGAGGTATTATCAAAACCAAAGATGATGGGAGGTTGGGGCCTTAAAAATCTACCTCTCTTTTATAGGTCGCTCTCGACTAACACTCTTTGGAGAATTTTAACAAAATCTGGCCTGTGGAGTAGAGTTATCAAAGCAAAATATCTTCATCAGCTATTGGTTCACATTTGGCTCAGATTTTCCCCGGAACGCCCAACAACAGGCTCACAGTCCTAGAAACACCTCTCTTCTACCCTTCCAATCATCCTACAGTGGATATCATGGAAACTAGGAAATGGATGTTTGATTCAAGTTGGCAGAGACTGCATCCTGGGCCTGGGAAGAAAAGTCGTGCTCTCTCCTCCTCTTCTCACGCATCTTCAAGAAAAAAGTCTCATCTTCTTAAATCAATGTTGCTCCCCGAACAGAGGGGATCTGTTAGGTGTTACATGGCTCAAAAGTTTGGATCTTCAACTGGACGTCGAGTTCAACTTGGAATAGGATGGATACATTCAGTACTTAAAGGAGGCAGGCGTGAGCTTACAAGAAGGGTTGGACTCTCTCATCTGGACAAGCGGAGACCGATCCAGTTTGCTTAACCCAAAAAATGTTTACCAAGCTTTGGTTTCAAAAAGTTGGTTTCCATTAATCGCTAGTTGGAGACAACGAATCTGGAGGGACGAGTGTTCATTGAAGAAAAAAAAATTTGCGTGGCTTCTGTTAGAAAATAAATTGCTAGTCTGGGATAAGTTGCAAGAGCACAGATGGGTAGGCCCGAATCGATGCATCCTATGCAAATGCTCCAGCGAAACAACTCTTCATGTCTTCATACAGTGCACCTTCATCCGCTCAATATGGGCTCTTCTTTCATCGGCGTTAAATCTCACTTCTTCTTGGTCGGGCTCCAGCGTACAAGGCTGCTTTCAAAACTGGTTCAGTGTTAACAAAGCCCATACATTGCTCCCTGTCCACCTTTGCTAGCAAGTATGGAAGGCCAGAAACGCGACGATATTTAATGAGAAGACCCCATCAACTCAAAGAGTGTCAAGCATCCTACTTGCTGAGGCGGTTGTTTCAGGTAAGACTAGAATGGTTCTGCCATCCATTAGGCACAAATTGACTATCTCAATTGACAGGGAAGTGGCATGGTTCGATGGAGCGTCACAACAAGGTGGCTCTCTTTGTGGGGCCGGAGGCAAAATTGTCCTAAACCCCCACACTTGCATTCGCTGGACACTGAACGACGATCAGGGATCTAATATGAAGGCAGAACTTTTAGGTGCGTGGGTCTCGCTCATTCTGGCATGCCGCCATACCGATGCGCTGTTACTTCTCGGAGACTCAAAAATTACTATCGATTGGCTGAATGGACTAGCTGATTTCCAGGTGGCATCCCTTGAGTGTTGGAAAGAGAGAACCAAAGAAGCTACACTTCTATTTAGAAAGCTCAATTTCACTCACATTTACCGAGAGGAAAACTGTGAGGCGGATACCCTTTCTAAAAGAGCACTGCATCTTCCTCCGGGCCAAATATGCTTCACAATATGGGAGGATGGTAATGAAGGACCAACCATCAAGATAATGCTTTGATTGTTATCTTCAGCATTATTCCGCAATCCTATTATTATGCAAGCTGATCATAGTTGTGAATGGAAGTTGATAGACTTGGTCAGTCATGGACCACGCCAAGATTTTTGTAAAAATTTATATCCTTATGAATATAAAGAGCATTTTTTTCTCATGGAAAAAAAAAACTCTACCTAGCAATTACTTTAGTTGGAGTTGTCACTCTTCCTTCCCCTAACACCTCTACCCAACAATCTCTCCATTTGCTAGAGTTGTCATCCATATCAAACATATCTCTAATACCATATAACACAATCATGAATTACCTAATCTCAAAGAGCACAACTATCAAAAATGGAAGCAAACCCAATATCATGGAAACATCAAGTATATCTACGTCAGACGCTCTCACGATTTTAGCAAGTCTGATAGAATAAGACCAGCAATCGACCGATTAGAGAACCCACAAATTCATTGAATCAAATAATGAAATGGATATCATGACGCGCAATCGGAAGCAAGCAATGTATTAAAAGTATTTTCAGACACGCTTGGCATTTTTCTCGCGTCTTTCTGTACTATCATTCTCCTTCGCTGTTACACATTCTACAATTATCTGTCCTTCAGACTTTCAAGCAGCCAATAATTTCCGAAAATGTGAATATTGGTTGTCTCGGTATGATGTATTGTGCGAGATGGAGCAGTCAAAGGTATGATAAATCAATCATACTCCAAATAAATCGCAGAGTGGTTTCAGGGGATTTCAATTCAGAACCAGAATCATCGCATGGCCATTCTGGCAATGTTTGGAAACAAGGATTCTCCAATCAGGTTTCCGAAAATGTCAATGAGTAAATGTTAGTTCTGGCTGGGGCATGGCAAGAGGGCAAAAGTAAACAAAACCATGGTAATGATGACTGCAAAGATGATTTTTCTACCTTTTGTGTTTTTTGGGTAGGAATGGGCTGGAATTCTGCTAAAATCAAACGGAAAAATGTCAAAAAAAAAATCAAAAAAAGATAGAACGTTTAGATTACTTCATGATTTATTTATTTATTATTATATATGAAGTCAATTCATATAGTGGCAATAGTAATGTTGAAGGTGGCGATATCTCGTAGAGAAAAAAAAAAAATTCACATGTGTGATGAGTATCGGGAGAAGAGCCTCATGAACGTAATTATGGGGCTAAGTAGCTAAAAAACAGTTTTGATTAATGACAATAATATAATAAGTATTTACAGTGACTATGCTCAGCTAAGCAAATAATCATCTCTGTAATTTCTTAGTACAATTTTCAATCATTCCATGCCTGCACATCAAGACGGTGTGGCAAGAGTCTCAGTCCTGTTGGAAAGAGTGCATAGGATGTGTATGCTTGCTGCCTGCATAATTTTGTTTCACACTGTGAAAGTTAGAGATTCAGTGATCGTGCATATGAGGGAAGAACGATGGTGGGGAGTCGGGTACAGGGATTCAATGAAGAAAGAAAGGGCGGTCATATTGATTGAAGAAAGAAAGGGTAGTAATATTGAAATGAGTATGATGTGATTTCGATGTGATGATAAGGATGGTTAATAATAATAATTTATTTTTAAAGTCACGTTAAACATCAAATTGGTATATGAAATTTCTTGTTTGTAGAATAAGGGATTTTGTTTATGGAATAAGAGACCTTCTCAAGGATTTGAGTATCCGGAGAAGAGCTTCATTAACTTAATTATGGAGTTAAATAGTCCCCAAAACAGTTTTGATTAATGACAATAACTATAATAGTTATTTATGGTGGCCATGCTCAGCTAGATGAAATGAGCATTCCATGCCTGCACATTAAGATGGTGTGGCAAGAATCCCTATTCAGAGAGAAATTGACTACTGTATTTCAGATCTGTCAACTTATAATCTACCTATTACAGTATTTAATGTTACATAGCAAGCTGGATATTGTTCACCCTCTGTAACAAGCTGGATATTATTCACCCCCTATAAAGAGGGAACATGATGAGAACTAGAAAGTTAGGAAGAGGGATTCAATGAAAAGAAAGAAAGTGCAGCCATATTGATTGACGTTATTCAATGAGTATGATGTGACTCCGATAAGGATAACTATGATGGTGGCGGCCTCCTTGTTGTGATGGGAGAAGTAGTAGTACTAATGTGCCGCCTCTTCTTTTGTTTGGTTGCTTGCTTTTTGTACCGCAGTGTTCTATAATTGCAGAAGGCAACCTATTCCTGTCATAAATTGTCGTCTCCTGGCTGCGCATTTGGCCGAATTCAACATCAGTATCACAAAAAGTAAAATGCATGCATATACATTGTTTATAAGTACTGCAAACTTCCATTAATCTAATAACATGGAGACCTGTCCTTGGCTACCTTTTCTCAGCTGTTTTGTATGGTCGATTCCATTCCAGAGCCCAATTCCCCTAATGTGGGCGGGGTTACCTCTGTCATGCTGACAGCCATGGTTTTTCGCAATAGGGATGGAATTTGATGAGTAAATTGTTAATCATGGGTTAATTTACCCGCAAATACAATTAAAAATCTTAAAAAATCATCAACCTCTTTCTTTAAAATTGGGAAAACGAACATTAGAGTAGTAGAAACCTTCAAATTTGAAGACCTTTAACAGTCTGAAATTCTCAGAGCTCCAGTGGCAGCCCCCGAAAGTAAATCGATTGTATATTGGGCCAA
>ML797084.1:26312-39199 GCA_009831015.1 Picea engelmannii
GTATCAACTAAATTTGATAATTTTTTGACCACAAAAATGTCGTTTGATGCCTCAAATGGCTCCAGAAGGTTTCAAACCCCAATTTTCCAAACTCAGACCTGTCGTTAAAATGAACTTGCAAGTTGTTTCATCCAATTCTTTCCACTCTAAAAGCATCAAGAGAGATGACAAATAATATAATGATCCAACTTTGAATTAACACTTTTTATGTTTGTTTTTTTTAATATTGTTGTTTTTATAATGTCCCTTATGGTCCTTGTCTATCTTAAGGTTTAAAAAAGTTCTATTTCAATTCCTATAATATCTTAGATTCTTAGTCGAGGGAACAAGTTAATTCACACACTAGGAAACATAGGACATTTATACATTTTTTTGAAAATTGAGTAGCAAGCTCTCCTCTGTTAGATTCATAATGAAGAAAAGAGCATAAATATAATGGAAATAACAGAAGAAATCAAGAAACCATGATGAACAGAGATAACTAAATATTGGCAGAAAAGGCATACTCTATATTCATCAATGCTTCAAATAATCATGTACAGACGTACATATATAATACAAGAAGACCATAATTGTTATGTAACTGTATAACAGTTAGGTAAACCAACTAAACCAACTAAGTTATGATTAGAGTTTTAACATCCCCCTTTAATCATAAGTTCGCATGTGTCAAGTGAATATTCAAAGGGTTGATTGAAGATGCTCTCTGAACTCTGAAAAAATAGCAGAAGTTGATGTCTTCTACTAAATTGGTGGTTTAAGGGTGACCACAAACTCATTTGGTGGTTTTTGGGATGACCACAAACCGAATGTCTAGCAAAAGCTGATTTATTCTACTAAATGGCATGGTTTTAAGTTGACCATAAACTAACAAGAGCTCAAGGCTCAAAAATCTGAAAATGTAACAAGCAGAACTTCATGTCTTCTACTCAATTGGTGGTTTTAAGCTAAACACAAACCATATCAACAACAATATGTTCAGAAACAAGACGACATACCAAGAATTAGGTTGCATACTTGATCATCTGTAAACAGGCTCTAAATCAAACTTGGAACCTGACTCAACTAGATTTCACCCCTGTCAGGGACAAGTGGTTCCAATTCCCTTGATCGTCATTCACAAGAATGGCCAAGAAGAGAAACAACACATGTATAAGCTACTGGAACAATGTGTACGTTTTCACAATGTAAAGTGGAAAAAGGTTAATCAAACTGTCTTCCGACGGAGTCTGAAGACTCGATCTTCAACTCAGAAGACTACATCAACTGGGCCCCAATCATACCCTAAATCATCAAATCTTGAAAAACATTCATGTCCATCAACTGTAGAAATATCTCCAATCAAGTACGACTGTACTTGTGTATAAATACGACGATAAGATTGCTCCAATAAATTGGCTTCCAAATGCCAATGCCAATTCCCTAACCATTCAAAATGAATTTGTTTTCGCTTGCGCTTTTGACACCTTACCGAGGGGTGATTTTTCTTCCCACAAAATCTGCATGGGTGAAGATCAAAATAATTTGATTTATCATGGACAAACTGATGACAGTGTTTTCACTGTATGGGTTCTTTATCTGACCGATTATCATGATCTAGAATATCTGTAACAACATCTTCATCAACAATATCCTGTACCTGTTCCTTACCAATATCCTAAAGCTTTGTCTTCTTATCATCATTCAAAAAACCTCCACTCACAAAGCAAACATGTTCGCAATAATTAGGAAAATGAAAAAGGTTGTTAGCATCCTTTACATATCCTAGTCCATATCGGTTTCGTTTAAATTGTAATTCTTCCCATGGTCGAAGAATACATTTATCCACAACTTTTTCTGACCTAGGGACTTCATCTAACGGATCTTCATGTTTATGAAATACATTTATCCACAACTTTTTCTGACCTAGGGACTTCATCTAACAGATCTTCATGTTTATGACTTTCATCACTAGTCAATTGAGTGTCTTCATTCTCATCCTTGATGTCATTGTGTTTGTTAAAATCACATTGTTGGTGTCAAAGCAAACTTAACTCATCAGACAACAACTTGTTTTGAAGTTTGAACATATCAATATTCTTGTGTGTTACTTGTAAACAAGTAATCACTGTGCTGAGAGTGCACTTGTTTATTGCAATTGTAGATTCTATAGTTGAGTTAACTAATGTGCGCAATATTATAAATATTTCTTCAATTCTTCCCATTATGCAGAATATGGAAGAGAAATGATTAGAATATGGAAGAGAAATGATTGTTGATGCCACAAAATTAAGAGAAATGATTAGAATATGGAAGAGAAATGATTGTTGATGCCACAAAATTCAATGATGCCACAAAATTCAATTTTGTATACTACATGATATAGACGTCTTTTTTCAATTTCGAGTGGATCTACAAATAACACCAAATACAATTTGTTGAACCCTTTTTTTTACAACTACCTTATAACTCCATTACAAAAATCATGATGACAAAGTCTCTTAACAATAGTTCTTATAACTCCTCTACGAAAATAAACCCTTATAACTTCATATACATTTAATTATAATGGAGAAAGCTCCTCCATATAAATTTTCAATCTTCTTATCCTTTATACTTCATATAATAAATTCTTTCTAAATCCTCTCACACCAAGCCTTTTAAATTTACCTTTTGCAAAAAGGGATATTTAAAAATTGATATTGCTTCATTCCAAAAATACCAAAAGATTCCACGACCATACTTTGAATGAAAATATTGATTTCTCCTTCAACAGAAATCCTCCATCAATATTTTCATATTTTTAATTTTACACCTCCAAAAATATTAAAACTTCTTTTAAAATAAACACTTTTTATAAGCACCCTCCATTAAAATTAAAATAAAATATTTTTCCAGCCCTTCTCTTATAAATAAATAATCATTTATAATTCCTCCAACCTATATTCATGGGATTGTCATTTCTCCAATAGCCACGAACAACCCTTCATTTAAAATAATATATATAACTTATGCAGATTATTTTCTTTAATACGGACAGTTAGAATGCTCTTCACTCACCTGCACTCCTTTGGATTGCAAATTCGTGCCTTTAAACATATTTTAAATCAGGACCAGTGTGTATGGCCAGTGCGTGTGTTGTTACTCCCCATTTCAACATCGATCACAGATTTGGATTTGAAGGATTTGTTCTATCGCCCACTAAATCCACGCCACACCATCCATAAATTAAATGGCTCAAATAAACACAGGAATTCAATGTTCACTAGAACCAACAACCTCAAGCTTGATAATCTCGGTTCTTCAAACAGTTAAAGGATTAATTTCCTCTTCAATGCATCTCTCGGCCTAATTTCACACTTTCTTGGACGTCTCTCATAGGCTCTTGGACATTACACAGAATCGAGCCTTCTTTCCTCCACGCACACAGACTGTCTCCTTTCAACGTTCTTCATCGGGCTTACGTGCGGCCTTCTTATGGTTTCTTTCATCTTCACGCTTCATCCATTCACAATCTCACAATCACTAAGATCATAAATGGGCTCTGATAAATCAACAGGCCTTTAAGATTATTTACATGCTCTGATACCACTATTAGATTCATAATGAAGAAAATAGTAGAAATATAATGGAAATAATAGAAGCAATCAAAAAACCATGATGAACAGAGATAACTAAATATTGGCAGAAAAGGCATACTCTATATTCATCAATGCTTCAAATAATCATGTACAAAAACAGTTAGATAAACCAACTAACTTATGATTAGAGTTTTAACATCCTCTACTTAACAGTGAACCAACTTGTATTTTCTCTATGAATATGTTTACATGAGTAGCTAAATTACTTAAAAAAAGGATTAAATTAAGTGATTAATTTTAATAATTGCTTGCTTATTCTAGTACAAAAAGTAAGATGTGAGATTGTTGAACAAAGAATTTGCTAGTAAGGAAATATCAGAGAAAAATGCATTCAAACAAGCAAATGGATATCCTCTTATCCATTCTTGTTCCTTTTAATTATGTAATATTAAATCAAGTTATTAGCAAGTAAATTTTACAAGAAAAATTAGAAACTCAACCAAAAACCTAGCAAGGAAGAAATAAAAAACCACGCTTTAGGTGCCCCTGCGTAGAAAACATACACACAGAAGTACACATGTGTGACTATGGGTGCTCAAGGACCCCTGCAATTCCGTAAAAAGGACTCTTATACTTTTGAATGGGAAAGCATGCACGTGCACTTAAATAAAATAAACAAATGTGAAGTAAAAAGATCACAAATTTGAAAAATTCAAACCAACTATTAGAAATCACTGGAGAATAATAGAGAATAATTCCTAAATACAACCAAGGAAGAGATTTAATCTCTTTTTCCCGGTATGGATTCATGTCATTATGTTCTCAAGCTATTTGTGCACTAGGTAACAAATGAGCCCTCTTCATCTGGTTGGAAAGATTACGTAGACATAAAATAAACTAAAAGACAACCTAATATATCATATTCTATCCCCAAGAAATCATATGAGGAAGCAATGAAACAGCAAAGATGGAAGGCTTAGGCAAACCTTGGAGATCCCCTTGCAAAGTTGGTGGCTTGAATTTTGAGTAGGAAGAGGAGAATCTAAGTGGTTATTCCACTTCTCAATGGTGGAGTACAAGCAACACAACAAACCAAAGATTACACTATTCCATACTGCAAATTAGTGTTCCAAACTTTTAGCCCAAAAATTAAATGAAAAGTGTTCAAATGAAAGCCCAAAAACTAAATGAACACTCAATGAAAAGTGTTCAGATGAAAACTTATTGGGGAGAGAAAAGAAGATCTTTCATTCACTAATGGAAAAGAAATTTAAAAAAATGCAATTTCACCAGGAAGAGTATTAAAGATGGCTTCCAATACTCTCTTTGAGAGATTCTTGATAAGCATAACATAGGACTTCTCTTTAATGTTCTACATTAATTTCAACATTTTTTCTCGCTGTGAAGTTTTCATATGGAGGGGAAATTTTGGAATAATAAACTTAAAATGGCTCAAAGGAAGGATTGGAGCAAGTGGGTTTCACAATGCTTGTACAAATTATTGTGGGATTGGTGACCTTGAGCTTGTTTAAATGGAGGATGAAGGCCTCTATTTAGAGATCTTCTTGGATCCAAAACATAGCTTTAATGAAGAAGTACTTCAACATGTATGCACTAACTCCAAGTATATCAAATGATCGATCAATTGAATGAATTGGTTCAACTAGAATGGGCTTGAGATGACCAAGAATCTTCCTAGTGACCATCTCATTTATGGGTCACAAAATTAGCAAAAACCATGTCGCAACAGTGGATACATGACTATTGAAGGATTAAGGGTGCATATGCACACTTATTAAAGGGATAAGTGTGAAATTATTCAAATGGTCAAATTGACCTCTAAATTCCATGTATAATTTGCATGGCCTCCAATGTTTTCATCTCAAAAATTATATTTGGAATTGATTTATGATGTACTTGATACAAATAACTTATAAGTGTTGTGAGTAGACAAAAGTGGCATGATAACAACCCTAAACCACCTATTTTTCAATGCCTATCACACTAAGATAGTAACTCTTAAACAAAATCGCATGAAACCTTAATCCATAAAATATAGCCCTTAATAATTCTTAAATACAATACTTAATATATTTAGAAGGCACTATATTGGACTTTTTAGAATGTTTTGTGGACATTATTCATGGATAATTTTAAGGATTGAAATTTATTTTGAAATGTATAAACTTTGGTGAATGTTACTATAAAATGTTTCGTGATACTTTTTTTAAAATATTCAAATTTCTAAGGATTTTATATAGTTTGTATAGATTTTTGGCGATTTTTAAGGTAAAATAATTTTATTCTATAGAAAGTTAGCCCATGAGAAATATATAGCCCCTAAAATTTTCCTTGATGTTATTTTAAATGTTATTGCACAACCTAAATTATACATAACTTTGGAATAAAAAATGTTCAAACTTATTGAATGGGTTATTTGATGAGGTGTTGAGATAAATATATGCCTTAGATGTTTGTTGGGACTTAACAAACCCAAAATCTTGTATTGAATAGTAAAACATAACACAAATCTTCTCCATGCCACACAACCATTTTCATTCATCAAACATGGTTCTTGGCCACTACACATCATCAAACTCACAAACATCGTAGTTGGTCATTAGAAAAATTCCTCTTTGTTTCTTAAGAATAATTGTTTCTCTTTCTCTCTCTTTGTTAGGCTAGAGATCATAAAAACTATATTAAAATCCTAATGGCCTACATTCTACTCTCTCTAATCTGCAATCAATTTCTCGAAACCCTATCTATAATCTCCTCCTTTTACACACTCTCTAGCTTAATAATTTAGGGTTTCAAAATGTATAATATTCATAATTATCAAAGTTGACCATATCAACTTCATGTTTTTCCTTTTCCTTTTCCACATGGCTTCTGATGATTACCAATAAATGTTAAATATCAACTTGAAATATCTCATTTTCCATTTGTCCCATTGGGTCACTTTGTTTCACCAATGATGCTTTTGCATCAAAATCCTTAGGTTAATTGAAAACTGTACCGATACACCTCTTGTTGGGGATACTTCATGTGCAATGCTACCCAATGATCTCTTTCTTGTTGGAGTTGTTGGAGGTATTAATTTCTACCTACCAGCAACCACCAAACTTCGGGAGAGTTCCACGGACATCCACCTATGCTTGCAGATATTTCTGTTGCGAGAACTCTCTCTATGCCCTAGAGTCTTCCAAAGACTCTATTTCTATAAATAGAAAGTAAATGTAATTATGTAGATCAGACTGAGAAATACAATTTATGTTTGTTATTTTGTGTTATTTTTCTGTTTCTGCCCCTTTATTTTGGTATCAGAGCTTGGATCTAGGCCTCACTCCCTTACGGGAGGGCCCAGGATCCTGAGAGGAGAGTCTTCGTCGTTGAGACCACGCAGAGGAGAAGCAGACCCTGAGCCACAGAGCCAGAGGTGAGCGAGTTGTTGTAAGGTGAGCGAGTTGTTGGAGTGGAAGCCACAGCTTCCAGGTTAGCCGTGAGAGATGAAGAGTAAGTGAGAATTAAAGAGAACGGTCTCAGTTGCTTGCAACTCAGTGTCCCCTTGCAGTGTCGTGTAAAACTTATAAAGATTGTGCGTCTATGAATACAAGGCCCGGAGTGTTGATTTCTTCCATCGCTTTCTAGTGGGAGATTCTGGTTTCGTAAGCTCCTTTCCGAAGGGTTTGGAGATCTGATCAATCGTTGCCATGAAGGACTCCTTCTGAACGAACTTTCAAAGTTCAGTTCCTCAAATTTGATCAAGGTGAGGCAGGTGAGCACTGACAGCTTATTATATTGGTTCAAAGGGAAGCCGCAGCTTCTAGGAGAACCATGAAGGCCAGGAGAACTGTGAAGGTACGCAAAGTTGAAGACAAGCGAAAACCTGAGGGGCTGTCAAAGGAGGATGTGAAGTTCTCTGTGGAAGATGGTACCAGTGGTAATGGAGATCCTAACCGAGTGCATGCACTAGCCGGACTATCACGGGCGACATGGTTTTGATCCTTGGATATTTCGATCACCGCCTCTCAGCCTTGGAAACTGCCATGCGTTCCACTCAGGTGCGCACACATGCAGTCATGAAAGCACAAAAAAGAGATGAAGTATGTGGCATTTGCAAAGCATGCAAGGTAGCGTTGGTTCGCTCAAGGAGTCGTCGACAGCCTTCAACTTCAGGTGTCCAAGTAGGCAGATCCCAAGGCTTTCAAGAATGTAGAGGTATATGTGTGAGTTAAAGTGCAAGTGAAAGTTAAGTCAAGCATTTCTATATGTAAAAATTCCTCCTTCGATTTGTAAAAGGGTCATTGAGTATATAGAAAAGTGCTTGGAATGGTCATGTGGGGTTCAGTGTTAGAGAAAAATTGAGTCAAGTTGTAAGAATGAGTCTAAAAGTTGTGTGAAAATGAGTCTTGAAATGTTAAGTCATTAATTTCAATAAGAGTCAAAATATGTGTAGTTAAAGTTAAAGAGAGGGTTTGTTTGTTAAGCTAGTCAAAAGTTGAGTCCAATTCAAATGTTAAAGTGATGTAAAATCATGGCAAGTGGTGCGTCAATTAAGTTTTCCAATCCATTTCCATATGTTGTCTTGTTGGATCTTGATCAACTCCAACAAGAAACATATCCATATTGAAAAGAAAAACAAGATGCAAGAAGCAGTGATGCAAAAGACAAAGGGTGATAGAAGACAAAAAAAATGGATGTTGAAAGACAAGGAAGAAAGACTCTCGTTGAAAGAAGTAAAAAACAAAGAAGACTCCCAATGAAGTTATGTATGCTTAATGATATGGTAAATAATGGGCTCATTAGGTAGATGCAAAGTGTGCATATGTAATGGGTTTGTAATTTGTTGGGCATTTAGTAAAGATTGTTGAATTTTTGTACCTGAGATGAAATGATGCATATATGATGTAAGGGGTGCATGATCGGTAGTACCCGACACCCTATAAGTTTTTGAGTTGTAAAGCTTAGCCATAGGCATAGGCAAGTTATATTCCCCAAGAGGTTTTTGGTCCAAAGTTGTAAAGCTTAGCCATAGGCAAGGCAAGCTATATTCCCCAGGTGTTTAGTAAGCCCTGTTGAGACAGGCCTACATGGATTAGTATGATCATGTAGTGTGTATCCCTCCTAGACATAAAGAGTGGATGTGGCGTCAAGCTGTGGAATTAACCACTAGGTAGGTACGAGGGTGGCAGGTTTACTTGTATCTAAGTGTGATGGTGATTGGAGAAGTTAGATCTTCGATTAAGGGGAGGACTATGAGATTAAGTTATCTCACAGTGTGAGTTGGGACCAAGTTATGACTAAAGAAGTATAATGTATTGATGAACCATGTAAGTGAAAAGGATACCTAGAGAACTGGCGAGTACAGCGGATGGTACCCATGCATCTCGGTAGATGGATCTCTTTTTATATGGACATCAATGATCAATTGTTTGCAGGTGCAAAAGGAAGATGCAAAAGTTCGAGCATTACTCAATATTATGCAGGCACAAAGAAGAAGCAAAAATGTTTGAAGATGAAACTCATAGTTCGTGGTCAGCCAAAACCACCAGTGAGCAAAGTTTGTGGTCAACTAGAAACCACTTGGTGTGATGGTTCCTGAGTATTGTAATGGTTAGGGGTAAGTTGTAAAATCCCAAGGTGATTTATGATGAGGGGAAGCTAGTAAAATAAAGTAGCAAACTGAAGAAAGCCCAACCATATGAAGATAGAAACTGAAGATAATGACATGACTCGGATAAAGACCTAACCAAGACATCTATTCATTAAGGAGGAGACATTGCACATCAAATGAGCAACTTGCAAAGGCTATGAGCACAAGACCAATTTGAGTATTTGAGGGAAGCATTGGACATTAAAAATATTGATGTAATTAGTGGTAGAAATTAGAGGGGAGTGTTGGAGGTATTAATTTCTACCTACCAACAACCACCAAACTTCGGGAGAGTTCCACGGATATCCGCCGATGCTTCCAGATATTTCTGCTGCGAGAACTGTCTCGATGCTCTAGAGTCTTCCAAAGACTCTATAAATATAGAGTAAATGTAATCGTGTAGATCAGACCAAGCAATACAATTTATGTTTGTTATTTTGTGTTATTTTTCTGTTTCTACCCCTTTATTTGGAGTTGTTCCCATGGAACTCTACTCAACATTTTTTTTCATATTTGTCTTCACTATAATGTCTACCCAACATACTTCACATTCATTTGCAGTGTCTTCATACCAGTGTATGTTTTTAATGTCTTCTAATTAGTTGGAGTTGGTGTCTTCATACAGAAGATCATATATTGCAGTCTACTTCTTCTTTTATTTCATTCTTCTTTGTTTAAACAACTTTATGTTCCTTACACTTTTTCTTCTCCATGGTTGAATGTTCTCGAAATCCTTTACAACCTTTACCCACTTATACTATTAGATATGTAGCTTACTCCTTGACATCTCTACCTAGCAATTACTTTAGTTGGAGTTGTCACTCTTCCTTCCCCTAACAACTCTACCCAACAATCTCTCCATTTGCTAGAGTTGTCACCCATATCAAACATATCTCTAATACCATATAACACAATCATGAATTACCTAATCTCAAAGAGCACAACTATCAAATATGGAAGCAAACTCAATATCATGGAAACATCAAGTAGATACTATCAAATATGGAAGCAAACCCAATATCATGGAAACATCAAGTATATCTACGTCAGACGCTCTCACGATTTTCGCAAGTCTGATAGAATAAGACCAGCAATCGACCGATTAGAGAACCCACAAATTCATTGAATCAAATAATGAAATGGATATCATGACGCGCAATCGTCAGAAGCAAGCAATGTATTCAAAGTATTTTCAGACACGCTTGGCATTTTTCTCCCGTCTTTCTGTACTATCCTTCTCCTTCGCTGTTACACATTCTACAATTATCTGTCCTTCAGACTTTCAAGCGGCCAATAATTTCCGAAAATGTGAATATTGGTTGTCTCGGTATGATGTATTGTGCGAGATGGAGCAGTCAAAGGTATGATAAATCAATCATACTCGAAATAAATCGCAGAGTGGTTTCAGGGGATTTCAATTCAGAACCAGAATCATCGCATGGCCAGTCTGGCAATATTTGGAAACAAGGATTCTCCAATCAGATTTCAAAAAATGTCAATGAGTAAATGTTAGTTCTGGCTGGGGGCATGGCAAGAGGGCAAAAGTAAATAAAACCATGGTAATGATGACTGCAAAGATGATTTTTCTACCTTTTGGTTTTTTGGGTAGGAATTGGCTGGAATTCTGCTAAAATCAAACGGAAAAATGTCAAAAAAAAATCCAAAAAAGATAGAACGTTTAGATTACTTCATGATTTTTTACTTATTATTATTATAATAGTAATGTTGAAGGTGGCAATATCTCGTAGAGAAAAAAAAAAAAAAAATGTCACATGTGTGATGAGTATCGGGAGAACAGCCTCATGAACGTAATTATGGGGCTAAGTAGCTAAAAAACAGTTTTGATTAATGACGATAATATAATAAGTATTTATAGTGACTATGCTCAGCTAAGCAAATAATCATCTCTGTAATTTCTTAGTACAATTTTCAATCATTCCATGCCTGCACATCAAGACGGTGTGGCAAGAGTCTCAGTCCTGTTGGAAAGAGCGCATAGGATGTGCATGCTTGCTGCCTGCATAATTTTGTTTCACACTGTGAAAGTTAGAGATTCAGTGATCGTGCATATGAGGGAAGAACAATGGTGGGGAGTCGGGTATAGGGATTCAATGAAGAAAGAAAGGCAGTAATATTGAAATGAGTATGATGTGATTAGACTGATGATAAAAATGGTTAATAATAATAATCTATTTTTAAGATCATATTAGATACCAAATTGGTATATGAGATTTCTTGTTTGTGGAATAAGGGACCTTCTCAACTTAAGGATTTGAGTATTCCTAGAAAAGAGCTTCATTAACTTAATTATGGAGCTAAAACAGTTTTGATTAATAACAATAACTATAATAGTTATTTATGGTGGCCATGCTCAGCTAGATGAAATGAGAAAATAATCATGTCTGTAATTCCTTATTACGATTTTCAATCATTCCATACCTGCACAATAAGATGGTGTGGCAAGAGTCTCTGTTCAGAGAGATTGACTACTATATTTCAGATCTGTCAACTTATAATCTACCTATTACAATATTTAATGTTGCCTAGCAAGTTGGATATTGTTCACCCTTTGTAACAAGCTGTATATTTTTCACCTTCTATGAAAAAGGAACATGGTGAAAACTAGGAAGTAAGAAATAGGTATTCAATGCAAAAGAAAAAAAGGGCAGCCATATTGATTGAAGTTATTCAATGAGTATGATGTGACTCTGACGATAAGGATAACTATGATGGTGGCGGCCTCCTTGTTGTGATGGGAGAAGTAGTAGTACTAATGTGCCGCCTCTTCTTTTGTTTGGTTGCTTGCTTTTTGTAGCGCGGTGTTCTATAATTGCAGAAGGCAATCTACTCCTGTCATAAATTGTCGTCTCCTGGCTGCGCATTTGGCCGAATTCAACATCAGTATCACAAAAAGTAAAATGCATGCATATACATTGTTTATAAGTACTGCAAACTTCCATTAATCTAATAACATGGAGACCTGTCCTTGGCTACTTTTTCTCAGCTGTTTTGTATGGTCGATTCCATTCCAGAGCCCAATTCTCCTAATGTGAGCGGGGCTACCTCTGTCATGCTGCCAGCCATGGTTCTTCATTACTTCCATCACTCGGCAATAGGGATGGAATTTGATGGGATGGAATCTGATGGGTAAATTGTTAATCATGGATTAATTTACCCACAAATACAATTAAAAATCTTAAGAAACCATCAACCTTTTTCTTTAAAATTGAGAAAACGGACATTAGAGTAGTAGAAACCTTCAAATTTGAAGACCTTTAACAGTCTGAAATTCTCAGAGCTCCAGTGGCAGCCCCCGAAAGTAAATCGATTGTATATTGAGCCAATGGGATGTACAAGCAGCAAAGTTGTGCGTCAAAATGTTTGAATGCACAATCCGATTCAGGATGTCCTGCTGCAACAACCTGCCTTTGCTGTATAATCTAATATCAAATTTTTTAGTAAGTGCTACCACAATTTTTAGGAATTTAAAATGTTGATCCAATTTTGTGCAATTCTAATCATCTAAAAACTAGCACAGCCACATAATTGTGGCTGATCAACGCCGAAAGACTAATAAGATGAAAAGAATCCTTAAGAGAATATATTAAATTTTATTATTGATTAACAAATAAATTGTTGAGCTTCATTTATCTGGTGTTAATATTTTAATT
>ML797084.1:41514-59835 GCA_009831015.1 Picea engelmannii
ATATATATATATATCCCATATTAAAATGAAACATACTTAATTAACATGGAGTGTGCACCTAGAGGAAACCCAAATCCAACATCACCACATGAATATAGACCAAACCCCAACCTAGAACCAAGAAACATAAACATTGAAATTGATGTAGGGTTGAGGTCACTAAAACCCCCTATACAAGACTTGCGAAATACTAGAGAGCCCACATGAATTTCACTAGCCACATCCCTAGATACCATTGTTACTTCTATTGCAAATGCCAAAGGCCAATTGACACATGTTTATGACACTAGCATATTTGGGTCATTTTGCGACGGCTATTTCGATGCTCTTGCGACATTATGTCGCGGATATTGTGACGAATCTTGAGTCTCCCAAACATCGCTTCACGTGACGTGGCACATGCAATGAACTTGGATTATCGTCACAAGTGTGACGACAATAGGGAAGTTGTCACGATTGCGACAAAAAAGAAATATCGTCGCCAGAACGACTAAGTAAATAAATCGTCAAAAGCACGACAAACTAGGGCAATCGTCGCAAGAGAGACCATAAAGAGAGCTCGTCGCACCCTCGACAATATTGGCAAAGTAATGGAAAATTTTGTGATCCAAGGGTTGTCGCAATTGTGACAGACACGGGGTATATTGCGACGAAGTTGCTATAAAATTTTCGTAATTTGTATAGCAAGTTCGTCACTAATGGAAAAGTTTGTGACGCAGGGGTCGTTGCAATTATGACGGACAAAGGGGATATTGCAACGAAGTTGCTATACAATTTTCATAATTTGTATAGCAAGTTCGTCGCTAATGGAAAAATTTGTGACGAAGTGGTCGTCCCAACTGCGATGACATGTACAAACCTTGCGACAAACTTGCTATACAAATTACGAAAATTGTATAACAACGTCATCACAATATGCCCTGTGTTTGTCGCAATTGCAATGATAATTGCTATACAATTTTCGTAATTTGTATAGCAAGTTCGTCGCAAGGTTTTTACAAGGCGTCACTCTTGCGACAACAATAATTTATTTAAAAAATATTTTTTTTTTTTGAGCAAAAAAATTAAAATTTGATTTTTGAGCCAATTATAGAAGGTGCTATGATTGCACACTGAAGAGGTCATCCAAGTGAAGTTGTTGGTTGGTTGGTTGAGTCAGTTGACTAACCTAATTGTTCAAACTAACTATCTTCTTAAAACAATTACACAATTATATCAAAAAACAATACTCTAACTTAGATTTACATATTTAACATTTATGTGGCCTCAAAGCCTTCTTTGTCGTAAAAAGGTGAGGAAAAATAAATACTAGGATTTTCCATCCTATTCCATGTGACCCTTGCAAATTTTCAAGCTATGGGAAGACTTGTTATGGGATAATGGAGGCCACTCGTCATGAAATTTTCATGGAGGAGGTTAGTATCTTGATCACCTCTCTATTTGTGATATCCCAAAAAAAAATATTTTTGAAATTTAAAATTGCTGGAAATTTATTTTTGTTTTTAGTAAATTCGAATTTGGAATTTTTTTGTCATTTATGGCAATTCCGAATCTCGAATTTGGTAATTGTAATTAATTATTTTGACTGTTGGGGAGAGATCTGATTTGACCCAACTAATTATTTGACTATGACACTTGTATGGAAACATAATATTTTATGTTGATTGCAGGAGGACAAATGGAACAACCATGTTAAATTTAGCCAAACATGACTCCATGAGTGGGGAACATGTTGGAACTACCTCTGGGTTGATTATTACAAGTGGCAAATCAGTGATTTGGCCATTGGCAGCCCCTGAAAATCAGGGATTTAGAAAGCTGCGAAAATTCCCAAGGGAGGGAAAAAGACCTGGGCAAAATGGATAAATAGCATATGTGAGGAGGCAGGACGCTGCCAAGTATGCTAAGAAAGGAGACTTTTGATTTACTTGATATTATGAATACTACTTGAGTGTGAGTGAAGGAAAAATTGTTGGAGTTGTAGGACATTGCTGAAGAGAAGCTTTTCCAAGTTCGCCCTCGTGGATTCATGGTCAGGCTAGGGGGTGAATTGGGAAAGTAGTTTGGCTTCCCTTCTCTATGGTTGGGAGGAACGTGGTTGTTCCCTTTGTTTTTCTACAAGCTGGTTCCGATATGTAAACCTTTCCTTACTTTGTCCTTGGATGTTTTGTGTGTAACTGATATTATGCATCTACTTGTTCTAAATCGAAATAATTCTTTCAATGGATGATATATATCATGGTGTTAAATTTACAATCATAGTCTAAATTCTAGAGTGGTCCCTCCCGAAAATATGGAATACTAGGCAAATTTATTTAAATACAATTTGAGTATAAGAGAGAAGATCCATCTATAGGATAGGCTTAATCTGAAGTCTAAATGCTAGGATACTCTGTATTTCTTAAAGAAGACCAATCTATATAGATATAGGTTTATTTCTGTGACTAAAGCATTAAACAGATATAAATTTGAGCAATCATATAGGCTTAATTTGAAGTCGAAATGTTAGGATACTCTGAATGCTTGAAGAAGACCAATCTGCATAGATATGGGTTTATTTCTGAGACTGAAGTATAAAATAGATCTAAATTTGAGCAATCGGATTTGAGTCAATTTGTGTCGAAAGGAAACATTTAAATGTATCGCTAATTCCAAACAATCATGCATCTTAAAAGAGACTTCCTGGTTTTTTTTTTTTATATATTTAAGAATTGAAGAGGAATACGAAATAGCAAGAACCTTATGGATCACCTGGACACTCATATATTATACACATCTATACGTATTGGAAAATAAAACACAAACTAGAAGTAATCTATCTACATCAGAAAGTTAAGGAAATCTAGAAAACCCCTTTTGTTTATCAGATGCTAAAACAATCATGGGAATTGATGCCTATCAGAAGATTTTATGCTTCCCTTGTTTTATTTAAAGAGCAGTCTACCCTTTCCACAGTCTAAGTCTATAACGAAATTAGAAATTTGTGAAAACCTTAAGAAGATCCGGAACAATTTTTTAATTGAATTTGTCACTCTATGTTTATTTTTTTTACTGAGTTTGTAAACTCTGTTCATGTTTTAATTTTTCGGCATTTCGGAGTTTATTGGTTCAATTTGTGTGGAGTTCTTTTTATTCTTGCAAACACCGAAACCCGAAGTGGTCCCACAACCTTATCAAATTTCATGATTCAGCGATTACCGTTGTGTGTTGTTCATGCATCAAGCATTACCAAACGTCGAAACCCGATATTGGTTGGGCCCCATACCTTTTCGTGTTTTCGCAATTTGGCGTTGAATTTGTGCAGTGTTCTTGCATCGGGAGTTAGTAAACCCCGAAACCCAAAATTGTTGGGCCCACACCCTAATCGCATTTCGCATTTCTGTTTTTCTTGTTTCTTTTTGTTTGTGCGTCGTGTGTTCGTAAACCCCGAAACCCCGAAGTGCTGGTCCCACCTTCCTTTCACCTTTACGCAATTTGAGAGTTGTTGTATGTTGGCGTTTGGAAATTGAATTCGCAAAATCCCGAACCCCGAAACCCCGAAGTGCTAGTCCCACCTTCCTTTCACTTTTTCCCAATTCGGGAGTTGTTGTATGTTGGCGTTTGGCATTTGAATTCACGAAATCTCGAACCCCGAAAACCTGAAGTGTTGGTCCCACTTTCCATTCACCTTTTCGCAATTCGGGAGTTGTTGTATGTTGGCGTTTGGCATTTGAGATCACGAAATCCCGAACCCCCGAAGTGTTGGGCCCACAGTCTTTCCGCATTTCGTGATTTGGAAAACAATGTGGTCTTTTGTTTCTTTTGTATTTGGCATTTTGTAATCGCCGGAACCCAATTGACCTTTGTTTTTTTTTCACGAAACTGTAGGAACATAGTAGGAATTTTTTTTTTACTGTAATGAATGGACTGGTAGAGACAATGGAGGATCTTCATCCAGCATAGAGGTAGAATAGAAATAACAGATCATATTACAAGTCACTGTGTACAGGGCATAACAAGTACATAAATTATTGTATATGAAAGAATTAAACTAATTAAGCAGATTTTTTGCTCGACTTTTCCTAAGAGTTATGCTTTCCATGAGGTCATACACCTTTAAGTATTCGAAATTTCATAATTAGACTATTGTTTAATGGCATTAACAATAGAGAACAAGATGGGATCCTTCGAGTTAACTATGTTTGATGTGTAAGCTACTGGTGTGTAAGAACGAGACCTAAGATTAAATACTGCCTATATACATATAAGTATGTTGGAGTAGTTTGAAAATTAAGGAAAGTGATAGAATTATGGAAGAATTTATCCACATAAGCTTTTCTGTTCGAAGTAAACTAGACTGGTGTAATAAATTCATTATGGACATAAATGTATCTTACCTTCTCTTAAATTCTAAAGCTTAAACGAAATTAAGTTAAGTCATAAAGAAAAAAAAAATGGTGAATTTGAGGTTCATTACATATGGTATCGGAGCAAAAGTTACAACATTGGGCCTGAACAGGGCCACACTAGCTACTTAGTATACATCCTGACGTATGTAAAACTAATAAATCTTATGGTTACAAACGGAAAGCCCTTTCTTTTTTTGTAAATTATGGCAGCACAGGAGGGTGCAGAAATCAGGATGGAAGGAAATTCCCAGCAAGGACCTCCTGGAGATCCAAGACAGAACAATGATGGAAGCTCACCCATGGAGGTGTTGGAAACAATGAGGAATCTTATTGTTGAACTACAAGTTTTCAAGGCCGACAATGAAAAATTGAAGAAAGAACAGGAGGAACAAGAAGAGATAAATGAAGTCATGCTGCATAGTATAGCAACCAAGAAAATCCCAAAGGACGATAACCATGATGAAGAAGTCAGCAAAAGGGCCTCCAAGAATTCTGGACCGGAAATAGAAAAATGAGACAGTTCGTCTGAAGGGACAACTTCAGCTGAGGACAAAACTATACCAGATAGAAAAAGAAAACAAGTAGACCACCTTGAAGGAGAATTTAAAAAGATTAAACCAGCTACCTTTGATGGAGAATCCAGGACAGGAGAAGAAGCTGAGGCGTGGTTGTTGGACACCAAAAAATACTTCCAGATCTATATCTATTCCAGCAACATGAAGGTCAGAATGGCCATCTACAATATGAAGGGGAAAGTCAGCATTTGGTGGTAGGACCTAAAATTGGCCAAGGGCCTAAAGGAGAAATAGTTGGAATGGTCCAACTTTAAGAAGTATTTTAAGAAACAATACCTTTCTGAAAGCTATTATGAAATGAAGACAAAACAATTTTACGAGTTACGACTTGTACAGATGACAATGGAGG
Source organism: Picea engelmannii (assembly GCA_009831015.1). Lineage (NCBI taxonomy): Eukaryota > Viridiplantae > Streptophyta > Pinopsida > Pinales > Pinaceae > Picea > Picea engelmannii. The sequence goes on from ML797084.1 coordinate 46,827, forward strand.
ACCTTATAAATAAATTTCTGGAACTACTAAGGTTCATACCATACATCTGGGAGGATAAGGTAAAAATCCAACAATTCTTAAGCTATTTACCACATTCCTACAGGGAAAAAATTGAGTTTGATAACCCCAAATCCTTGAGTGAGGTATTCAGGAAAGCACGAATGCGCTATGACCAGTATAAATAGCGGGTAGAGTTTCCCAAGGCCTGGAAGGATAAGAAGCAAGATCGAATGAACCAACAGAAGAAGGGATACTAGCCAGCTCCTTATCAGAATGCAACAAAAGGTTTCCCAATGAAGGATTTTCACTCCAATCATCAGAGTGCGCAAGGTAGCGGTAAACCTGGAAACGAAGAAGTTTGGGGACAACTCCCACGAGCCATTAAAGTGTTGGAAATGTGGAGAGCCTCATCTAAGGAGGAACTATCCATGTTTAATTTTAGCAAACAAAACTGTTGTTCATAATTTGCAAGAAGCCTCGATAGTGGGAGACGTGGGAAGAAGCTTGCATCAGATAAATGTAGCCATAGATGGTCGACAAGCTGACCACTAGTCCTCGGTGGTAGAAATCGAAGGTAAAATCAATGACACTCGAATTTCAGTTTTAATTGACCCTGGAGCTACGTTAAGTTATATTACTCCTGATGTAGAAGAGTCGAATAAAATTAAGAGACTGAAGCACGCAAAATCATGACTTGTACAACTAGCAACAGGTACTAAAAGGAAAGTAGTTGACTTTATTTCTGATTTTGAGTTCAGCTTAGATGGTCAAAAGATAAGGACCAATCTGAACATCCTACCACTAGGATCTTATGATATTATTATCGGGATGGATTGGTTGGAACAACACAAAGCAGTACTAGACTGCTATACAAAGATACTTAGCTATAAAGATGAATTTGGCACTGTTAGAACAACCCAAGGCATACCAAAACCTGTATCAGTCAGACAATTTTCTGCGATGCAACTCAAGAAATGTATTAGAAAGGGATGTCAGGTTTATGCCATCCAAGTGACAAATCTATTAGAAAAAGAAGATAAGCCAAAGTTAGAAGACTTTGTTGTCCTACATGAATTTAGAGACATGTTTGTCGATGAGATACCAGAATTACCTCCTAGAAGGGAAATAGATTTCTCCATAGACTTACTACCCAGATCAACCCCTATCTCAAAAGCACCCTACCGAATGAGTCTACCAGAACTGACAGAATTGAAAATACAATTACAAGAATTGTTGGACAAAGAGTATATCAGACCTAGTGTCTCGCCATGGGGAGCGCCAGTCCTCTTTGTGAAAAAGAAAGATGGTACTCTAAGACTATGTATCGATTATAGACAACTGAACAAAATGACCACTAAGAAAAGATAACCCTTACCTAGGATAAATGATATGTTTGATCAAGTTGGTGGGGCCAAGATCTTTTCAAAATTGGATTTATGATCCGGTTATCATCAAGTTAGGATAAAGGACGAGGACATAAACAAAATAGATTTTCGAACAAGATACAGACATTAAGAGTTTGTAGTCATACCTTTCAGACTCACTAACGCACTAGCCACATTTATGTGCTTGATGAACAACATTTTCAGTCAGTACTTAGACAAGTTCGTACTAGTATTTATCGACGACATTCTGGTCTATTCAAGAACGAAAGAAGAACATAATGAACACTTAAGGATAGTTCCACAAACATTCAGGAAACACAAACTGTACGCCAAATTTGACAAGTGTGACTTTTATCATAAATAAATACAATATCTAGGACATGTAATTTCAGCAGAAGGCATTGTCGTAGACCCGGAAAAGACAAAATCCATTATGGAATGGCTGGTACCTAAGGATGTAGTGGATATACGGTCATTCATGGGAATCACCAGATATTTCCGTAGGTTTATAGAAGGGTTTTCCAAGATAGCCTACCCTATCACGTCACTAGAAAAGAAAGGAACCAAGTTTAACTGGTCGCAAAAGTGTCAAGACAGCTTTAACAAGCTGAAAGAATTATTGACATCGGCACCCATTTTGAAGGTAGCAGACCCAGATAAAGACTTCAGAGTTTGTGTTGATGTAAGTAAAGAGGGACTAGGTGGTGTCCTAACTCAGGAAGGGCACGTGATTTGTTACGAGTCCCGAAAATTAAAAGAACACGAGCGAAATTATGTCACTCATGACTTAGAATTGGCAGAAGTAATACATGCCTTAAAAATGTGGCAACACTATATAATGGGCAGAAAATTCCTACTATTGATAGATAATAGCGGGGTGAAATATCTGTTTAACCAACCAGATCTTAATGCAAGACAAACAAGGTGGCTAGCCTTCTTGAGCGAATTCGACTTCGAGGTCAGACATATCAAGGGTAAGGAAAATAAAGTAGCTGACACTTTAAGCAGAAGAGTCCATGGGTTATTTGAGATAAACATCAACAGGGAAGAAAGTGATCTGGAGCAAAGAATAAGGACAACAGGTATCAACAACGGAAATTACACTAAGATAATGACAGAATTACAAAACAGGGCCGCCAACTCTGACAAACCAGATCTAAGCATCGACAAGAAAGGACTATTACGACTCGAAAACAAACTTTATATACCAGATTCAGCCGAATTGAAATCAACAATTTTGGACGAAGTGCATAAGAAACTGTATTATGGCCATCTGGGTTACCAGAAAACAATAACAGCACTTAGAAAACCATTTTTCTGGCCTAGTATGAAGGGAGAAATAGTAGAATACTTGGCTAGGTGCCAAGATTGTCAGCAGGTTAAGGTCAAGCACCAACATCCAGCCGACCTATTACAACCATTACCAGTACCAGAATGGAAATGGGAGACTATATCACTGGACTTTATAATAGGTTTGCCTAAAAATCAGAAACAAAATGATTTTATCATGGTTGTAATCGATAAACTCAGTAATTCTGCACACTTTATTCTTGTAAAGTCTACTTTTAAAGCTATAAACATTGCTGAAATATTCATGAAATAAATTTTTAGACTGCATGGTATTCCTAAAATGGTGATTTCAGATAGAGACGTAAAATTTACATCCTCTTTTTGGAAGGAATTGTTTGCAGGGCTAAACACTAACTTAAATTTCAGTACAAGCTATCATCCACAAACGGATGGACAGACTGAAAGGACAAACCAAATCATAGAGGATATGCTTCGCATGTACGTAAGAACAAAACCAAGCAAGTGGGAAGACTACATGCACTTGGTAGAATTTGCATATAAAAATGGGTACCAAACTTCGGCTAAGTTGAGCCCTTTTGAAATACTGTATGGCAGAAAGTGTACGACTCCAATTAGTTGGGATAACCCGATTGACAAACTCATGGTTGGACCAGAGATGCTCCAAGAAATGGAGAACATGGTAAGAAAGGTACAACGGAACTTGAAAGAAGCACAGGACAGACAGAAGAGCTATGCAGATCAGAAAAGAAGACAATTCGAATTTCAAGTAGGAGATCATGTTTATTTGAAGGTCAAAGCCCGAAATAGCTCGTTGAAGTTAGGGAATTGTGCCAAGCTCGCACCTAGGTTTTGTGGGCCCTTCGAGATACTAGCTCGAATTGGACCCGTAGCATACCAACTTGCACTTCCATCTAATCTAAGAATTCATAATGTATTTCATGTTTCTTTGTTGAAAAAGTATATTCATGACCCTACTCATATGATTAATTGGAATTTGGTGTAGGTGGAACCCGAAGGCGAGTTCCAGGTGGAACCCCTGCGCATTCTAGACCGAAGAGAAATAACACTTCAGAACAAAGTCGTTGCTCAGGTAAAGGTGCAATGGAAGCACTTTAGTCCTGAGGAGGCCACTTGGGAGTTGGAGGGAGATTTGTGGAAATCTCATCCAACCCTATTCCAAGAAGGGAACGAACACTGAGGACAGTGTTTTACTGAAGGGGGAAATGATGTGATATCCCCAAAAATAAAATATTTTTGAAATTCAAAATAGCTGGAAATTTATTTCCGTTTTTAGTAAATTCGAATTTGGAAATTTTTTTCTATTTATGGCAATTTCAAATTTGGTAATTGTAATTAATTATTTTGACTGTTGGGGAGAGACCTGATTTGACCCAACTAACTATTTAACTATGACAGTTGTATGGAAACCAAATATTTTATGTTGATTGCAGGAGGACAAATGGAACAACCATGTTAAATTTAGCTAACCGTGACTCCATGAGTGGGGAACATGTTGGAACTACCTCTGGGCTGATTATTACAAGTGGAAAATCAGTGATTTGGCTATTGGAAGCCCCTGAAAATTAGGGATTTGGAAACGCTGTGAAAATTCCCAAGGGAGGGAAAAAGACCTGGGCAAAATGGGTAAATAGCATATGTGATGAGACAGGACACTGCCAAGTATGCTGGGAAAGGAGACTTTTGATTTACTTGCTGTTATGAACACTGCTTGAGTGAGGCAAGGAAAAACTGTTGGAGTTGTAGGACATTGTTGAAGAGAAGATTTTCCAATTTCGCCCTCATGGATTCATGGTCAGGCTAGGGGGTGAATCGGATAAGTAGTTTGGCTGCCCTAATCTATGGTTGGGAGGAACGTGGTTGTTCCCTTTTTTTTCCGCCAGCTAGTTCAGATATGTAAACCTTTCCTTACTCTGTCCTTGGATGTTTTGTGTGTAACTGATATTATGCATCTACTTGTTCTAAATCAAAATAATTCTTTCAATGGATGATATCTATCGTGGTATTAAATTTACAATCACAATCTAAATTCTGGAATGGTCCCTCCCGAAAATTTGGAATACTAGGAAAATTTATTTAAATATGATTTGAGTATAAGAGAGCAAATCTATCTACAGGATAGGCTCAATCTGAAGTCAAAATGCTAGGATACTCTGTATTGATTAAAGAAGACCAATCTGTATAGATATAGGTTTATTTCTGTGACTAAAGCATTAAACAGATCTAAATTTGAGCAATCAGATAGGCTTAATTTGAAGTCGAAATACTAGGATACTTTGTATGCTTGAAGAAGACCAATCTGCATAGATATGGGTTTATTTCTGAGACTGAAATATTAAATAGATCTAAATTTGAGCAATCGGAGTTGAGTCAATTTGTGCCAAAAGGAAACATTTAAATGTATCGCTAATTCCAAACAATCATGGATCTTAAAAGAGACTTCCTGGTTTTTTTTTTATATATATATTTAAGAATTGAAGAGGAATACGAAATAGCAAGAACCTTATGGATCACTTGGGCACTCATATATTATACACATATATACGTATTGGAAAATAAAATGCAAACTGGAAGTAATCTATCTACATCAGAAAGTTAAGGAAATCTAGAAAACCCCTTTTGTTTATTAGATGCTAAAACAATCATGGGAATTGACGCCTATCAGAAGATTTTATGCTTCCCTTGTTTTATTTAAAGAGTGGTCTACCCTTTCCATAGTCAAAGTCTGTAACAAATTTAGAAATTTTTGAAAACCTTAAGAAGATCCGGAACAATTTTTGAATTGAATTTGTCACTCTGTGTTTTTTTTTTTACTGAGTTTGTAAACTCTGTTCATTTTTCGGCATTTCGGAGTTTATTGGTTCAAGTTGCGTGGAGTTCTTTTTGTTATTGCAAATGTCGAAAACTGAAGTGGCCCCACAGCCTGATCGAATTTCATCATTCAGCAATTACAGTTGTGTGTTCTTCATGCATCAAGCATTACCAAATGCCGAAACCCGATATTGGTTGGGCCCCATAACTTTTCGTGCTTTCGCGATTTGGCGTTGACGTTCTGTAGTGTTCCTGCATCGGGAGTTAGTAAACCCTGAAACCCAAAATTGTTGGGCCCACACCCTAATCGGATTTCACATTTCAACTTTTCTTGTTTCTTTTTGTTTGTTCGTCGTGTGTTCGTAAAACCCGAAATCCCGAACCCCGAAACCCAGAAGTGTTGGTCCCACCTTCTTTTCACCTTTTCTGAATTCGGGAGTTGTTGTATGTTGGCGTTTGGCATTTGAATTCGCGAAATCCCAAACCCCGAAACCCCGAAGTGTTGGTCCCACCTTCCTTTCACTTATTCGCAATTCAGGAGTTGTTGTATGTTGGCGTTTGGCATTTGAATTCGCAAAATACCGAACCCCAAAACCCCGAAGTGTTGGTCCCACTTTCCATTCACCTTTTTACAATTCAGGAGTTGTTGTATGTTGGCGTTTGGCATTTGAGATCGCAAAATCCCTAACCCCGAAACCCCGAAGTGTTGGGCCTACATTCTTTTCGCATTTCGCGATTTGGCAAACAACGTGGCCTTTTGTTTCTATTGTATTCGGCATTTTGTAATCGCCAAAACCTGATTGACCTCTGTTTTTTTTTCATAAAACTGTAGGAACATAGTAGGAATATTTTTTTTACTGTAATGAATGGACTGGTAGAGACGATGGAGGATCTTCATCCGGGATAGAGGTAGAATATAAATAACAAATCATATTACAAGTCACTGTGTACAATGCATGACAAGTACATAAATTATTGTATATGAAAGTATTGAACTAATTAAGCATATTTTTTGCTTGACTTTTCCTAACAGTTCTGCTTGCCATGAGGTCATACACCTTTAAGTATTCGAAATTTCGTAATTAGACTATTGTTTAATGGAATTAACTGTAGAGAACAAGATGGGATCCTTCGAGTTAAATAAGCTTGGTGTGTAAGCTACTTGTGTGTAAGAACGAGACCTAAGATTAGATACTGCCTGTATACATATAAATATGTTGGAGTAGTTTGAAAATTAAGGAAAGTGATAGAATTATGGAAGAATTTATCCACATAAGCTTTTTTGTTCGAAGTAAACTAGACTGGTGTAATAAATTCATTATGGACAAAAATGTATCTTACCTTCTCTTAAATTCTAAAGCTTAAACGAAATTAAGTTATGTCATAAAGGAAAAAAAAAACAAATTTTTTTTTGGTGAATTTGAGGTTCATTACATTATTCTTAATTGATTATATATAGTTTATTGTGTGATTTTTTCCTATATCTAATTATATGAGGTACGCAGTTGCTACACTTGGATAGAAAACTCTTGACACCTGCATATGCATTAGTGTCAGTTTCCACCATTGATACAATAATAGAAACTATTTTTTCCTTCAATGTACTGCACACACAAGTATGATGGAACTTTGTTTAGCCTTGCAGTCATGGTGTATATTCATGCAAGGTTATGAATACATAGAAGATTCTGTGTTTTTTGGGTACACATTCAAGACAATTTATGTCATATTAAAATATAATTTATGACATTTTTTTGGGTACACATTAAATTGCAATTTATGTCATATTAAAATGTTTCATTAGCTTGATCTACACCTATCTCCCGAGCCTCCTCTTTTCCTCTATGTGGCTTAATGCCTTTCCATCCTTCAAGCTTGTTAGTTTACCTATTCATGGTAGCATAAGGCTTCTTACTAGGAGTTGTGAAACTAACTGTCAAAATTTCCTCCACAAGCCTTTCAATCTTGGGATACATAAAATTGCCATACCAATAGGGGTGTACCATTATGTGGGCTTTGGTTTCAAGTCAATAACATGTTCCACTCCTCTCTCGGGTGTATTTTTTCATGTGTGTAACATCTCCTAGAATATTAGATCTCATACTTTTGAAGGTAGATAGGCATGCAACATAACCTTGTTGAGAAAGGATTTCCATCCACATGGTACAAGCTATTCATGAATTAAAATAGTCCTTCCTAAAAACAATTGTCATATGTTTTTAGTCCATGTTCTAGATAATTTTAGTTTGAATGTGCATGTATTGCAAAATGAATTCTAACTTGATCTTTCTTAACCAAGTATGCACTTCCACTTTGTTTAATTGTGGCCTTCATTTAATTGTGGGGTATAATTGTGGTCTTCATTTAATGTTTAGATGCTCCTCCCCCCTGAAAGATTTGGTCATAGAGTGAAGAATCATGGCATATTGATCGATTTCCTTCCACTAAGAACCTCATTTCTTCTACAAACTTAATGAAAATTGCCTCCAACTCTTCCTTAGTCACATAATATTGGGATCTAGTTGTCAACATTTTATTATTATTATTATTATTGTTTCTTTTTTAAAAGAACACAACAAGATCAAAAGTTGGTTGAAGCTCTTATACCAAATTGTAGTGTTCGAGAACCAAAAATAGAACAATTATTAAAACTATCATGAAAAAAATAAAATAGAAACAAAGATTAAGAGACCAAGGTAAGGAAAAATGAGGGCATTTACACACCCAAGGGTGTCTTGAACCTACAAATTTGATTAATGCAAGAATATGTCTCCAATACCATAAACTAATGGGTTGTATTGATAAATTGATAAGAGAGATACATATGAGAGGGGGAAAAGCCTCTATTTATAACAATAATAATGCAAAAACCCTAATTTGAGAATTATGTCACTAATTAAGTCACTATGCCCTTATTATATTAAAGAATTATTTTTAAAAATATAACATATGAAATCATTTAAGCATGTACACATCAAATAACTCATGTGCATAGAGTGGAATATGTATAAAGGATATTGTCGCTAGGTACACAAAATTATTCTTATTTAAGTATTAAATTTCTCTCTCTCTCATGCATATGTATAGTTCTAGTTGGTTACAAGGGTGACCTCCCTTTCATCTCACTAGGTTATTATCGTGTCCTATTTGACACGTCCACTACCCTTTTTGTGTTTTTGGTAATGCATTATCATTTCAAGGTGGTTATTAGAGTTAGCTAAAGTCCTAGGGATATTTGAGATGGTTTCCTCAGGTAGGTGGGGTTTCTTTGCCTTGTTGTAAGTTGGTATCAATCAAATGGCTTCCCTCTTTGTCCTACGAATTGTACTATCCTTCATTGCATCTCATTCTATATTATATTGTTCTTAAATGGTTTTTTCCATGTCAAATGGTACATCTAAGTAGAATATTATTATATTTGAATCCAATACTTTTCATGGATTGTTCAACTTTCAGGATTGTATGATCTCTAAAGTTGTTATTCTCTATTTTCCTTTCAACATTTACACTCACAACACCTGCGTTCTCGTTACACAAATTTAGGGGGTCTAATTTCAAAATCAGTCCAAAGTCTTCACCCATATTGCTAAATTTCTTGAACCTAGTTTACTCATGAGTTCGATGAGGTATTAAGCCATCATCCAAGATTCGTTTTTCATTGTTCTTTGCCCCATCAATTGGTATGCCAAAAAGGAATGAGGTTGAATGCAAGTCTTGGAAAAATTATCATAATAGATACCCCTCAAACCTAGCACCTAAGTTGAAGGAAGTGATGAATTTATCATAATAGAGTCCCTCAAAGTATAACACCTAAGTGAAAGGAATGTTGTGTTATATAATTGAATCCCCAACCTCAAAGCATGTTTCACAAAGAAACTTTCAAAATAAATAAAAAAGGAACCATCATTTGTTGGTGACAACAATCTCCAAGTTATTAACATCATTGAAGTGAATATTGAAGAAATGTGTATCATTGATGTCAAAGTGTACTTCATGTCACATTACACTTTAGAGACTATTCTCACCCATTTTATTATGACCAAGTTGATATGACGATGACATTAAATCACCCATTTCACATTAAGAATTAACTAATGATGCATTATTTGATGGTTGGTCTTTAACCAAATAATTCCAATAAATCGTGATTGAAGATATGACAAGTTTCTCTAAATATTTTCAAACATAAAGAACGTAGAAGATTTATGTGAAAATATGAAGTCACCTTGTCTTGTTTTGAGAATTCTACCTTTCTTGTTATCTTATTTGAAGTATTCCTAAAATATGATGGAAATTTTTTCATGTCGACTCTTTTTTTGTAGAAGGGATCTTAGAAATGCATGATATACATGTGTTAGAAGATAGTTGTAACACCCTGTTTTCCCCCAAGACTGTAATTATGCACAAAATTCATATGTTAATGTTATGAGGCATGTAATCGTGTTTTGATTTAATATAAACACCAAACCGTTGACTGAGAGGGAACAACCTTGATAGTAATAGCCATGATACACCAAAGTAAATTGATGAGGCAGAGGGACTAATGGAATAGATGAGTGTAGTGGAGATGAGATGCATCAGCGAAAAAAATAGGAAGCTTGCACAACAATCTTATTTATTCTTGTAAACATAAAGAACTACACCTACCGCCATACTAGGCATACATGAAACCACTTGACCATTAAATAAGTTCATAGAGGTGGTTGAGCGACTAATGAATATAGGAAGTTGACCCTTCTAGAGAGAAAAGTTCGACTTAACAACTGACAGGGAATACCACAAAACCGTCCCTTCAGATAGTGAATGGCACACTACAGGTTATGTCTGTAGGAAGTCACAAAGATCCCAAGGTGATAGAGAAGAGAGAAGAAGGGAATGGCGTGTGATAATAATAGAGAACAAAGACAGAGATTTGAATGCGTTGATTGATGAATAAGAAGGGGGAAAAGGAGAGGAGATTTCTAGAAGAAAACATCAATATTGTCTAAGTTGTTGATGATCACCCTTAACAGAGAAGACCCAGATTCAAAAATTGGAGCAATAATGGACTGCATCTTGGTGCTTACTAGACATAAATCAACACTAGTAAGGGGAGGTCGTCGAGGGACTATTGAGAAGAGAAGGGGCTCCCTTGTGTAGAGGAAATCTAGTTAAGAAACCACCTAGTAAACTTGCAGAGACCCAAATCTTAGTGGGAGGTGGAAACTTATGTTCTGTCATAGGAGGAAGGGGAGTATCCTTCCTATATCATCACAAACTTTGAACCCTTCTGAGTCAATTTCCTTGGTGGTACCATGGCTTGGCACGGTGGTGGAAAGTTGTAGGAAGTGACTCTACAACAAGGCCTAAGGTTGGGAGGAAATGCATCCTCTCTCAGTCAATTGAATTTGGCAACTTCCTTATCAAATAAGTGTTTATTTGCATTGAAACTGACCGTTATTGATATATATGAATGTTTGTGCAAATTTTTTAATCTAAGAGAAAATATGTTCTTTATAATCTACATTTTGAATGCATGCATGCTGAGATACGTTGTAATGTTTATTATTGTTCTAATAATTGTAAAAAATAAGTTAAGTATGAATTGTTTCTTGTTTGAGCATTTTATTTCCCTATAGGGAGAATATGTAGATTCTACAAGATCTTTCTCCTTAATTTTCTATGACTTGTAATGGCCTTAGAATAGTGTTGATGGGCGAAATTGACCGTCCATCAACTGGAAGAGGGAGTCCGATCCGGGGTTGTCTAAATAACCCAAATTGTTTGGTGTAACTTGTTCTGACGTGTTTAATGGCTCCGTTAGTCAATCTAAGAATCCTAAAAGAAACGAATAAAAGAGAGAAATAACTAACTAATTACTAAACACACTATATATATGTACATATGTTCAAATGTAACTATAGTAGTGTGTTTAGTAACTAGTTAGTTATTTCTCTCTTTTATTCGGTTCTTTTAGGATTCTTAGATTGGCTAACGGAGCCATTAAACCTGTCAGAACGAGTTACACCAAACATCTTGGGTTATTTAGACAACCCTAGACCGGACTCGTTCTTCCAGTTGACGGATGGTCAATTTCGCTCGTCAACAAATGGCACTAGAAGGAGGGATAGACTGACAAGCTGGCCTTATAGGAGTCTTTGTTTCAAATTTAATTAATTTCCCATGACTCCCCAAATCACTGTGTTGGAACATGCTTTCCACTTCTCACTACCTGATATTTCCAACAAGACGATCTCTCTCTTGTCCAAACTCACCTTTGATGGTGGGGGGAATGTTTCTGCAAAAGACCATATTAACAAGTTTTGGTGTAAATGCATCAAGCATGATATTTCTGATTTAAAGATTTTGTGCATATTGTTTGCTTTTACTTTCAGGGGTCAGATTAAACATTGGTTTGAGTCTTTTCCAGCATTTCATATTTTTGATTGGTTTCAATTTGTAGATGAATTTTTAGATGCGTTTGAAATCTATGATTACAATCAATTATGTGAAGAATTACAGACTTTGCTAATCAATGGCGATTCATCTTCAAAAGGATTTTCGACAAGAATCCATCATGTTCTTTGTAAATTTAATCTTTATGACATGTCATTTGTATTAAATCTCCTCTATGATGCTTGCATCCAGTCATATTCAATCACAAATGATGAAGCAATTACAAATACTATCACTCAATTGCAAGAAGAATTGTGTTCACAGGATGAGAGGGATCCATCTGAAAATGTTGAACAAGCAAGGGAGGTAGAATCTATTGAAAATGTTCTTACTAACAATCAAATTGGTTTTTCCTCTGAATCATTGTATTTTCAGTCCTCAACCATCGTGGAAGAAGATGCGATGTTGGGTCAAGGTGAATGTCCTCGTTCTCCTAACTCTTGCTCTAGTCAGTATCTAAATTCGATTATTGAAGAAGACTTAGGTGATGAAAATGATCTTAAGCATTCTAACATTCCAATGAAACTGATTAGAGATGTAGATCTGCAATTGGAAGAAGTAACCTTAAACCCTCATCTACAAATCATGCCTTATCAACATGAAAGATCAGATGTTTTCCATGAAAGTTTTGAATTATCTATCGTACAAGAGGCAAATTTAGATGATCATATTATGTTGAAGAATTTATCACCAAAACAGAGTGAAAGTTTGAAGGAAAATGAAGATGAATGTCTTGAGAATACCATTGTTAAATATCATAGCTCAAGATATTCTTTTCATGTGCTTATTTCTGATTCCTTTTACTTTTTATATCCCGATCTCTTCTTAGATTCTGGTGGATTTGATACTTTACCCATGGTATCTTACTCTTTGCCACCACAATCCAATCTTTTCGATATGCCAAACTTTGGTGAAACTAATTCCAAACATAACACTTATCAAGTCGGATTTGATGCTCTTTCACTTTCATCACTCGAATGGAAAAATGACATGTTGCAAGATGATTTTACATGATTTATTTTTGAAAAAGACAATGCACTCATCCTTAT
>ML797084.1:63326-87534 GCA_009831015.1 Picea engelmannii
TTCTTTTTGTTTCACAGGTTTCTATTATCAAATATTTGATACGGATCTGATCATGGCTTGATTTTATTATCCAAATACGTTCAAGATTATTGATCCAAAAATAATATTGGATTGCTACAAATAATTTTATGAGCAACAACAGAAAAAATTTGGAAAGGCGTCAAGATCAGACAGGCGATTTTGAAGAATTGATTGCAACCAATCCGTGAGGAATTAGAAGAAACGGTTGAAAACCCAGAACCAAAATGGACCCGTTTACCTTCCCCTTAAAGATTTTCCCAAACAAATGTACTATTTGAAAGATATTTGGGTCTCTTTTAAAGGAAAATTTCAAGTGGCGGAAATTAATAGTGACGCCCAGACTGTTCATTCATTTTATAAATATATGAGAAAGATCAGAGCCAGAAGGGATGGAAGAATTGGAGAGAAGGATTTTAATCCTTTATCTTTTGTATATTATTTCTTTTGTAAACTTTTTTATTTCTTTTCAAATGTAGTAATGGATGGCTGGAAGCTTTGGGAGAATGAACGAGTATTTTTAAAAGAAGAATATGGAATTCCAAGTTGCTTAATAGATTTTGTCCTGTGAGTAAAATGGTTTTATTTTCATATAATATCTTCATATTCTTTCAATAATTGATTATGCATTGATTTAAATAGCTTTAGTCTTTTTTATCAATACATGGTTAATTATTATTATTTATATATTATTTTTTCCAATCTTTAAGAGTTTATTATCCAAAACAATTCTTCCAGGACTACAATATGGGCATGTGATTTTGAGAAAGAATATGGGAAAGTAATTCATCTTTGGCTTTAGACCTATGTGATACTTATTCCATTTCATTCTTTCATTATTGTTATATTATGAAAATATTATAACAGTTGATTTCAGCTTTAGCTTGTCAATCATATGGTGTTTTCATACTGTTAAATGTTATATGCTGCCCATAATTTCTTATTCCATTTTTTATGTGTGATCAATCAATCATTTGATTATTATGGAATTTATTTCTAATGTTAAATGATGGATAACATCAATACCCATAATTGAGTTTTCTTTCGTTCTTAAATATTGATTATCTTAAGATCACACAATTTTTAATTAGTTGTCTTCCTGTTGTTATTAATTTACTCCAATATCAAATACTTCTTTGAATGTATTCTGGAAGTTCTAGTATTGTTCTGTTATAGGTTTCCCTTAACAACAGTACAGGCAGGAGCTCATACAACACAGAAAGATAAATACCAGTTTCCTTGATTAACGACAGGTTATTATGTGTGTTATTTAGTTAAGTTGTTTATGAATGAAACGATGAATGTATGGTTCAGCTTTGACTATCCACATGTTCATGTTTCATTAACTTTTTTGCAAGATTTTTTAAATTTATAAAAGATAAACAATAAATATTTTTATGTGCTTTCTTTATCTGCTTCCCAGAAGCAATCATTTTTCACATCGATTTTTGTAAGTTTCGATTAAAACTTGCATCTTGTAAATTATGTAAATAAATGAGACTTGTATGTATTCTGCTTAAATACAACTACTATAGTTACATTTGAACATATGTACATATATATAGTGTGTTTAGTAATTAGTTAGTTATTTCAGCTCTTTTATTTATTTTATTTGTTTCTTCTAGGACTTTTAGATTGGCCAACAGAGCCATTAAACCTGTCAGAACGACTTATACCAAACGTCTTGTGTTATTTAGACAACCCTGGACCGGACTCGCTCTTCCAGTTGATAGACGGTCAATTTCGCCCGTCAACAAGTAGTCCTAAAACTTTAAAAATTTGGGTTGAAGTCCTACAGAACTCGAGAAATGGATAAGTCCTAAAAATGGACCGTTATATCTCCTTAAATCCTTTTGTTAATCAGTAGAGAACAACAAGTGTAGATTTGGATAAATTTGAACCGCTGATCATGGTGACCTCAAGCGTTGTGGGAAAATCTTTGAACGAGAGACTCTGAAATGAATTATTTGGAGTGGGACTTTTGGGAGAATATCTCATGTGTTGTGGAAAATCCTCAAATGAGAGACTCTGAAGTTGAGCATGTGTGGGACGTAGATATAGAAGAAGATGTGTTAATCCTAAGTCATTGATCATCGAGGGTCCCACTTATTTTATCAAGAGGGAAGAGAGAGATGGCACTAACTAGGAGAGTTAGTATGAAGATGTGTGTTGGAATTTGATTGGTAGACAAGAGTGAGTGAGGGTCTAGCTGGATTGAAGCTGACTATTTTGTTTTCAAAATACAAATCTGAAGGGTTTAGAGTACTCCTTCGAAGTGTTCGAAGTATGTCTTCGATGGTAGGAAAGATATAGACCATAGGTCTGTGAGTGGGCGAGATGTGCTGGCAGTCGTTGATCTGTTGTAAGTCCCATGTAAGTTAAGAGACAATGTGTTGACATCATGAATGATGTGGCATGCCAACAAGGCATTCAGAGTTCCTTAGGACGATAGATGTCAATCGTTATTTGGTTAATGAGTTGAGTGTGGTCCAACCAGATAGGAGAACATTAGACCTCCGAACAAGTCTCAACCATTGGTCAAGGAGACTATAAGTGCATCAACGTCATCCATCAAGGAAACAAAATATTTCTCGATACCTTGATTTCAAAGAAGTGAAACTGCCTGAACCTTTTGAACGTCAAATGGATGATATAGAAAGGGAATATTATTCAATGTTGTGTTCGTCGGAGGTAAAAGTTGAGGCTTATGTGGACTAAATTTCCAACGTGGAAAGTTACGTAGGTGCCACATCAGTTCCATGTTGTCACCACATCAGATGGAATGAGTGACTCGGTGCCATATGGATTCCACATGGAAGTGAGATAGATATTGAACATGAAAATCCGATAAATTTGGAGGGCCATAAATTTCAACCCAGAGCTCAGTACTGAGTGAAATTACAGTTGTTGGAAAGCTCTTGACAATTAAAGGATGTTAGAGATGTCAAAGAGGAAATTTGAGCTAGTTGAGAAAAGAAAAAATTCTAATGATCCATCCCTTAAAAGGACACTTAGGGGTTGGGTGTGTCACAGAGTGGTATCAGACTAGATTTCAAACCCTAGGCTTGAATGGGTTACCAAGACCACCTAAGACTGTTTAAAAAGGATCTTATGTTTTATGGAATGCTTGTTTTTGAAATAATAACATAAAATTCTAATGATAATTATTGTTTCCAACATGTAGGACGAATTGAGAAATCACATAGGTGAATGGCACAGTGCAGTGTGGACAACAACTCGCACCTCAGAGACAAAGAGTCTGATGGTCGGAGGGATAGAGAAACCCCTCCAGATTTGATGGTCATTGTGAGAAGTCTAAAGGAAAATAATGAAAGGATTATGAGAGCCCATGCAGAATCAGAAGAGTTGAACGCAGTTCTACTGCAAATCCTATCTAAAATTCAAAAACATTTACAGCAAGGCCCTAACAATGCATAATTACAACAGTCAGAGAGGTTGAAAACCCCTTCAGATTCTCAAAAGCATGGATTGGATCATAGCGATGTGAGAAGGAGTTATTCCAAAAGAAAGCATCAATGTGCCAAGAAAGGAGAATCAAGTGGAGGCATTTCCACAGAGTTTTCTAGACGGAAGACCATTTCAGAAAGCCAGACTAGTAGCGGCACAAAATCCAACATTTCTAAGAATAGAAAGAGAAATAATTCTCAAATTTTTCAGACTTAAGAATTCAAGAAGACTAAGTTTCCTACCTTTAATGGGGATATAAATAAAGGAGAAGTCGAAGCATGGCTATTTGGTTTGAAAAAGTACTTTCGAGTACACAATTATTCTGACAATACCAAGGCAAGGATTAAATTATTTCACCTGAATGGAGGGGCTTCCATTTTATGGAAATACCTCAAGGAAATCAAAAGAATAAAGGAAATAAAATCAACCTAGAAAAAGTTTGAGAAATACTTTTATAAATCCTACCTATCTGAAAAGTATTATGATGACAAGATAAAGGAATTCCATGAGGTGCCATGGAAACACTTTGGAGCAGATGAAGTTACATGGGAGCTAGAAGATTCCATGAGATTGACATACCCATTTTTGTTTAATGTATAAATGTATATACATGGTTTTTTAAACACTGAGGATGGTGTTTCTTTAAGGGGGAGGGAAATGTAACACCCTATTTTCCCCAAGACTGTAATTATGCACAAACTTCATATGTTAATTTTATGAGGCATGTAATTGTGTTTTGATTTAATATAAACACCAAACAATTGACTGAGAGGGAATAACCTTGATAGTATTGGCCATAATACACCAAAGGAAATTGATGAGGCAGAGGGACCGATGGAATGCTTGAGTGTAATGGAGCTGAGATGCATCAACAAAGAAAATTGGAAGCTTCCACAACAAGCATGTTTATGCTTATAAACATAAATAACTACACCTAACACCATACAAGCCATACATGAAACCACATGACCATTAAAGAAGGTCGCATAGGTGGTTGATAATTTAATGGATATAGAAAATTAACCCTTGCAAAGAGAAAAGGTCGAATGGAAAACTGACAGAGAATACCACATAATCACCCCTTCATACTGTAAATGAAAGACTATAGGTTACGTTTGTAGGAATTCACAGAGATCCCATGGGGATAGAGAAGAGAGAAGAGGAGAATGACATGTGAGAAGAATAGAGAACAAAGACAGAGGTTTGAATGCGTTGATTGATGGATAAGAAGGAAAAAAAGAGAGGAGCTTTTTGGAAGAAAATAGGAAGCTTGTCTTAGTTGTTTATGATCACCCTGGATAGAGAAGACACAGATTCCTGAATTGAAGCAATAGTGAGCTTCATCTTGGTGCTTACTGGACATAAATCGACACTGGTAAGGGGAGGTCGCTAAGGGACTATTGAGAAGAGAAGGGGATCCCTTGTGCAAAGGAAATCTAGTTGAGAAACCACCTGATAAACCTGCAGAAACCTGAAGCTCAATGGGAGGTGGAAAATTTTGTTGTGTCACAGGAGGAAGGAGAGTAACCTTCTTGGATCATCACAAATTGGGAACCCTGCTAAGTCAATTTCCTTGGTGGTATCATGGATTGGCACAAGGGTAGAATACTTTAGGAAGTGACTCTATAACAAGGCCTAAGGTTGGGAGGAAAGGCATCCTCTCTCAGTCAGTTGGATTTGGAAACTTTCTTATTAGATAAGTGTTTATTTGCACTGAAACAAACTATGATTGATATATCTGAATGCTTTTGAAAATGCATGCATCTAAGAGAAATATTGTTGTTTATAATATATGGTTTGAATGCAAGCAATTTGAGATACATTGTAATGCTTATTATTGCTCTAATAATTGTAAAAAATGAGCTAAGTATGAACTGCTACTTGTTTGAGCATTTTATATCCCTGTAGGCAGAATATGTAGATCCTACAAGATCTTTCTCCTTAAGTTTATATGACTTGTAATGGCCTTAGAGTAGTCTTGAAACTCTGAAAATTTGGGTCGAATCCCTACAAAACTCGAGAAATGACTAAGTCCTCAAAATGGATCATTATATCTTCTTAAAGCCCTGTATTAATCAGTAGAGAACAAAAATCATAGATCTGGAGAGTTATGAACCATTGATCGCGGTGATTTGTTTGGAGTGGAGGATTTAGAGGGAACCCTCAAGTGTTTTGGGAAAATATTTGAACGAGAGACTCTGAAATGGACTATTCAGAGTGGGACTTTCAGGGGAAATCTAATGTGTTGTGGAAAATCCCTGAATGAAAGACTCCAGAGTTGAGCATGTGTGGGTCGTAGATCTGGAAGCGAGTGAGTTAATCATCATCCATTAATCATTGAGGGTCCCACTTAGCTGATCAAGAGGGAAGATCAAGTTGGCGCTGACTTGGAGCGTCAGTATGAAGACGTGTGTTAGAAGTCAATTGGTCAACAAGAGTGAGTGCGGGTCTAGTTGTATTGAAGATGACCATTTTCAGAATACAACTCTGAAGGGTTCGGAGTACTCTGAAGTGTTCAAAGTATGACTCTGATGGTAGAGTAGATCTAGACAATAGGCCTATGAGCGAGCGAGATGTGATGGTATTTTTCAATTTTCCATAAGTCCCATTTAAGTTAAGAGATGATGTGTTGACATCATGAATGACATGGCATGCCACCAAGGCAACCAGAGTGCCTTAGGATGATATATGTCAATATTTAATTGGTTGATGAGATGAGTGTGGTCCAACCGAACAGGAGAACCTTAGATCCCCGAACAAGTCTCAATCGTTGGTCAAGGAGACAAAATATTCCTCAATACCCTGATTTCATAGCAGTGAAAATTCCTGAACCTTTCGAATGTCGAATGGATGGTATCGAAAGGGAATATTCTTCGATGTTGTGTCCATCGAAGGTAAAAGTTGAAGTAACCATGAGAAGGCCCAAACGTCAATGGCTATAGTCTTACGTGGACTGAAGTTCCACTGTCACAAGTTAGGCAAGTACCACATCAATGCCATTTTGTTTCCATGTTAGATGGCATGAGTGACTCGGTACCATATGGATGCCATGTGTAAGTGAGATAGATATTGACCATGAAAACCCGAGAATTGTGGAGGGCCATAACTTTCGATCCAAAGCTCAGTTTTGAGTGAAATTACAGTCGTTGGAAAGCTCTTGATTAGTAGAGGATGTTAGACTTGTCAATGAGGAAATTTGAGATAGTCGAGAAAATAAAAATTTCTAATGCCCCATCCCTTAAAAGGACACTTAGGGGTTGGGTGTATCACAATAGTTTTTGTGTTTCTACAATTTGTTTATGATAAATCAAATATAATGTTGTTTCATTTCTACAAGTTTATGTTTCATAGAATGATGAACCATATCCACCTTCAATGGATAGATTTCCCCATTCCCAAGTATCATGTGTCGAGTTAAATGTTATTTTAATGTGACATTTGATATCTTTTTTTAGTTGAATTCCATGTTTTTGTACTAATACAAATATTATAAATATGTATGCAAACTAGTTCATTTTTTTCTAGTCACCACTATGCACATTTTTCCATTCATGACTACCTTCATTTCAAACATCATGTATCCCAGTTATAGGGAAATCTCGGTCCTTGGCCACCCTACCCTAGCACTTGGGATAGCATTCCCCCCCAAGGGTACTTACACCCATCATACAACCCGTGGAGGTTTATCGCCACCCACCCCACGACCTTTTCCATCCCATCCATCCATAATGGCTACACCTATATTCCATGCACCAATCCACCATGTTTCATCCCCCACTATTGCATTCACTTTTGTTGCACCAGTTCCACATGTTGCATCCCCCATCATTTCGTCCACTGTGGGTGCACTAGTTCCCCCTCATGCATACCCCTTTGCATCATCTGATTTGGCTACAATAGTCAACCCTAGAATAGATGTTTCCTTGGATTAGCTTGTATGGTTGAGTGATCCACATGCTAGTCAATCTCCATCGTTGCTTTAGTTATTCATTGTGATATCATTCATTGATGAATTTTTTATGTAGCTTGAATGGAATTTAGCTTAGGAAATTTTTATTAAATTTCATGCTTTGATTCTTGTAACTATTGTAGGGTGTCCTAACAAAGAGGTTAGGGTCACAAAGGAGGGAAACATCCCTGAGACTTGTAAGTGTGTTAATTCATTGTGGAAAAAAAATTTAAGAATGTTGTTTCATTTTCTAATCTCCCAAAAGAAAAACCATACCAAGATGCAAGAAGACTCTAGTCTTTTATTGGAGTAAGAGAAGTAAGATCGTCTTCAAGAATGTGCATAATAGTGGCAAGGGTGGTAAGGGTGGTAGTGGTTAATGAATGACCAATGAGTTCCATTTTGTATCTAGAACAATAGATTCCATTATTCCATGTTTTGGCACGAGGTTCTTGTTGGTGTACATGTATAATTTTCCCTCACATGCATACTCATTCCACTTTGCATGCATGAGCGAGTTCATTCCACTTTGCATGCAAGATCTAGTTCATTCCACTTTTCATGCATGAAATATTCACTTGACTTTGCATGTATGAGGTAGTTCACTCCACTTTGCATCCATGAGCTAGTTCGATCCACTTTGCATGTAGTTAATCCTATCATAGTTGTACGACTAATTCTTATATAATGTATTCAATTGCATTGTATTGTAATGGATTATTCATTCATCCTTGTTGGAGTTACTTCACAGACACCTAGGATTTATTTTTCCTAAGGTTTTTTTTTGTTTATTAGTTATAATTAGTCATTATCTAGTCTCCTATAATTTAGGGGATAATATTCCACCTGGAGAATATTTTTTTTCAGTTGACACTTCAGTTTGACTAGTTGAGTTGAGTTTCGATGTTGTATTGGTTTTGTCACCATGCAACATTGGGATCATCACCATGCTAATTCGAAATTTCCTTGGTATCATCACCAGAGGGGCACATTAGCCTTGATTCCCTGATTTAACTCCTCACTACTCTCTGTTCAGTCAGTTAACTGAAGACTAGTTGACTAGTTAACTCAACTAGGTGGCAGTTCACTCCCGTAACTGTCTGAGAGACTAGCCTAGGTGGAAGTTCACTCCCGTAAATGTTGGTTTATGTCCAGATCACTCTAGACCACCACTATGGTGCATTGGTTATCCTCTAGTCAAACTCATTGATTTATACAGAGTATATCATGTGTAAATTATTCATTATTCACAATGGTTAATGATAATTCTTCCATTCTTTCTCTCTTTCTTCTTCTTTCTCCAATTCTCTCTGCAAATGTGTGTATTATTGTTTAGATAGATCTATTATGTGCAGGTTCAACACATTTACAATCCTTTGATGATTATTATTCTTTTAGAGGAGAATGAGAATTCAATTGATCTATTCTTTTTTTCTTCTTCTTCTAAAATTCCACTGTATTAATATTCTATTAGATTCTAAATCTTACAAGTGTGCAAACATTTCTACATGGTATTAGAAAAATATTGAATCTAAGGAGTATAGAGAGTGGTTTTGCAAGTGGACTTCTTCAAAAAATTGAAATCATTATTTCTACAACTCAAGCTATGTGGTGTAGTACATGCATGCACGAAGAAAAAAAATTGATTAAATGGAACATACTCTTCACACTTATTCACACCTTGATCTTGTTCACATTGATGTATTTAACATCAGACAGGTACTTCCACATTGGCTTGGTGTCTAGCATGTGGAAGTCATCACTAATACCTCTCAGGACTTAGGGAATTTAATTTAATTGAGTGATAATTAAAGTGAATGACCTTTTAGAATTAATGGAGTTTAATTAAGTTAAATTCCTAAGTTTTTGTCATTAGTAACTTAAGTGAATTAATTAAATACTATACATTAGATATAAAGTGAAGGTGGTATTTAATCTTGACCCTTGATCACTTTGGAGATCTAGGGTTTTGGATTTAGGGTTAATTCAACATTATAAAAGGTAACCTAAGTGGAAGGATGAGACACACAGAAAGAACATTAGATCAAAGAAGGAATATTTTCTCATGTTCTTGTGTCACAAACTGAATGAGTGAGTGATATATCATTGATTGGGTGAGAAGGGAATTTCATCCAAGTGTGAGTGGGTAGGGGATGAGGAAAGGAGAAAAGGAACAACAAGGGAGATAGCAATCAGGTAGGCTAGGCTATTTGTTACTTTGTATGATTCCTCAAGTGGGCCATTATCCAAGGATGTGAGCCCAATATTTTATTTAATAAAATCAAGAGAGGTATTGGTTTTCCCTTAGGGGTTTTTCTTGGGGTAATTTACCTAGAAATCTTGTGTGCAATGTGTATGGTTTTTGTATTTATGCTTTTGTTGTAATTCGTCAATAACTCTATTGTGATTTTATTCAATAACTAATTTATTTTGAGTTAAGTTCCTGGTGTTGGGTTAGGAAAATTAACATGGTATCATAGCTTGGTATTTGAAAGAGAAACTAGGTTGCACAATTGTGATTTGGAAGCATTGAATTTTTTTTATTTTGGTTGTAGGATACAAGTAAAGACAAAAAAATAAAAAAAAGGAACCATACAGTAGTTGTACAAAAACCACCATAAAAATACGACTGCATGGATACCTTCCATGTGTTAGTTCATACGCTAAGAGAACATACAATCGTATGAGGTAGAAGAGTAATGTGGTCGTGGAATAATGAAATCTACGTGAAGCATGTTGCTCAGAGAGAAGTCGTGTGTGTGTGATGTGCTGAGACCCAGCCACAGGTGAAGGTTTGGCGCAAGAATCAGGTTGAAGCTAAGAGAAGACAACATGAGTGAGGAAATATGTTGAGAAGTGTTGGCATTGGATCAGGAGTTGAGCATTGTTAGAGATATCCATACAGGGTTGTAGAAACTAATGGTAGTGCCTTGTGAGTTGGGTCAAAATATTTGTGGCTTTTTAGATTGGGTGATTAAGGAGGAAACAAATAGAGAGGAGATGAGAGTGCTGGGAGGATGTGGGCTGAGAGAGGTCGCACGACAGAGGGATTTGGAGTCTTAGTTGCCATAGCAGCCACCGGCTAGTTGGTAGGGGGCTTCCACCAAAGCAGCCACCAACTACTAAGAAGTGCACGGGTGAAAAGGAGCTAAAGGCCACATGGTGAGTGTTGAGCGGTGGAAGATAATGAAATTTACATGGAGCAGCTAATGTCGTGGTGGTAGGTAAAGGTATTTGTCGATAGGAAAATGAGATGATAAGATATAATGGGATATAGAAGTGGGCGTGTAGAGGAGTTGTGCATGACTAGGTAAATGGTAAGGGGGGCGACAGGAAGTCAGTCGCCAATAGCGGTTGACCAACAATACTATTTATAGAGGTCATGGACCATCCCAGGCAACCAAAAATAGTGTTGAAACAACCTCTAGTAAAGGATAATGTGGACCAACAGGGCCGACTGTCATCTTAGATTTCCAAGTCAGTCGTCAGGAATCCTGAGAGGGTTTGGGTAGCTGCAGAAGTCACCGAGAAGCTAGCATAAAGCTAGGAAATCCCAAAAAATTACTCAAGTAGTAGAATAAGGATGTGAGAATCCCTTAGCATCTTCTGGCAAGGGTTCGAGGAGTGGTAAATGTGTCCCAGGAAGAAAGCAACGAGAAGTAGGTCCGGGCAATGGGAACCAATTTTTCTTTTGGTTGAGTGGCTTATTGAGCAATGGTAAAAAACAATGTGGCAGAGAACAAAGAGAAACTAGATCATAAGGTTGAGTAGCTCAGATGGAGTCATCCTTTAGGTTCAAGTGGGAAGGAGCATCCTCCCAAATATGTAAATAAGGATTCATGGTATGAGATGGCCATGTAGGATGCTTAGGAGTAGGACGCTTCTAGGAGCATGTTCAAATGAAATAATCTTTGAAGAGGGTTTAAGCGAGAGACAAGGATAATTTTTGTTTTAGAAGGAGCATATGATCAGGTGGATTGGAGAGAAACCATGGTAGTATATTTGATAGAGAAGAGAGAGACACCTAAGAGTGGTAGAAGTACCTTCCTCACCAATAGGGAGTGTTGATTTATTTAACATCAGACATGTACTTCCACATTGGCTTCGTATCTAGCATGTGGAAGTCATCACTAATATTAACCTCTCGGTGCTTAGGGAATGTAATTTAATTGAGTAATAATTAAAGTGAACGACCTTTTAAAATTAATGGAGTTTAATTAAGTTAAATTCCTAAGTTTTTGTCATTAGTAACATAAGTTCATTAATTAAATCCTAGCCATTAGATCTAAAGTGAAGGTGATATTTAATCTCAAAACTTTATCACTTTGATATCTAGTGTTTTGGATTTAGATTCAATTCAACATTATAAAAGGAAGCCTTGAGTGAGTGACATCTCATTTATTGGGTGAGAATTCATCCAAGTGTGAGTGGGTAGGGTTGAGGAAATGAGAAAAGGGGAAGCAAGAGAGATAGAAACTAGGTTGGCTAGGCTATTTTTTGTTTTGTATGATTCCTCAAGTGGTCCATTATCCTAGGACAAGAGCCCAATATTTTATTTAATAAAATCAACATAAGTACAGGTTTTCCCTTAGGGTTTTTTCCAGGGGTAATTTACCCAGAAATATTGTGTGCAATGTGTATGGTTTCCACATTTATGCTTATAGTATAATTATTTAATAACTTAGATGTGATTTTATTTGGTAGTTGATTTATTCGGAATTAACTTCCCGGTGTTGGGTTAGGAAAGTTAACAGTTCCCAGTGACATCATGGGCCCATTCCCTCACCCATCCATGAGAAAGACCAAGTATGTGTTGAACTTTATTGACGATTGGTCAAGGTACACCTGGATATATTTTCTCAACAAAAAAATTGAAGTGTTCGGATATCTCAAAGACTTCAAATCACTTTCAAAGAAGCATTCAAGGAAAGGGATCAATATCTTGCGTACAAAAAATGTGGGGGAGTATGTGAACAAGGATGTCCAACATTTATATGCAGAATCATGTATTGAGTTGCAAAATATGTTCCATATACTCCACAACATAACGTAGTTGCTGAGTGGAAGAACATATCTTTGAAGGAGATGGCCAACTGCATGCTACAATTTAAATCCCTTTCTCCCAAGCCATGGGATGAAGATATTAATTGTGCAACCTAAATACAGATTAGATTTGATTTGATTAGGAAATAATTTTTTGATTTTCCATAATAAATTAAAATCATCTATTAACTTCCAGACAATAGTTTGACCTTTCAAAACACCATCCATATCTTTAAATTTAGTTATATCATCCCTTTCTTTTATTAGCATATATTTATATGATTCCTGTCGAATAAAATTTCCATTTTTGTCCCAACATGAGGGTAGTCCCATTTCAACTAATTCCTTGTATCTTTTCATGAAGGTTTTAATACTTTAATAAATCGAACTACATTTGTTTTGAGGTTGCCGAACCAAATTCTTATTTTCTAATACCTTTGTAACATCCATAATTATAGAAGTATAGTCATTGACACCCAAAGCATTTAATTGATTCCAAGTCTCAGATTTAAGGCTTTTAGGAAGAGATGACAGTTTTTTAATAGAATCGACATTGACATAGGATATACTGGACCCATTTTCAGATACCATAGCCCTTTTGTCAAAAAGATAGTTTTTTCACACTAGGAGACAAACCCAAGAAAATAATAGGTTTGGGGAATTATGAATTTACCCAAGTTCAACTCCCATATATGTAAATAATGATGTGAAACCCTAAATCTATCACAAGCTAACTTTCTTAACTCATAAGGATAAAGCTGTGATAGAACGGTTTCAAAACTTTGACAATCACGATTAATTAGGAATTTTTCATCAGAGGGTGATGGTTGACTAGAATGGATACCTTTCTCCATCTATCCTTATTTTAAACAATAAGAACATATTTGAAATAAGGAAATGAGAAGACTATTTGAACTTATTTGTCAAAGGAGAATTTGACTACTTTTATTGGAGTTTATTATACTCATAACAATGTTTACCGTGTGCATTTACCTTTGGGGTTTATTTTTTTATTTATTTTTTAATTCCTTTGAATTACATCGATGTCTCACCTTTTTTATTTGGCTTACATCACCATGCTAGTTGTCATCCATTTGTGCATTTAGGGGCTAGGATAAAGTGGCTTGGTAATACCACCATGCATACTGAAATGAATAAGGTTATGACACGTTATCATCCATTAATACAATGGTTTATAATTTAGGCCTCCGACCCCATTTATCCAACATGCACTTTCACCGACTGAAATAAACCAAGACCATCTATTTTGGATCTATATTTTTGGTTTGATCATGTCCATTGAATTTTCATTTCAAACCTTGTCTGTTCTATATTGTATGTACAAAAATATGACAAAAAGTTTCAGTATACAAGGTATCTAACCTAAATTTAGGAGTGAATGACGGGGAAAACTTGAAGTGAATGGAACTCAAATGGAACCATTGTAAACCACTTCATGTTGAGCAAACAACTACATGATCTACATTCTCTATCTACATCAACAATGAGGCTACATACCAAAGACATTACGGGGTCGACCCCTCCTTGGATGCACAAGTGGGGTCGGTCTCTCCGTGTATGGGTCTAATCCTTTGTGAATTATCCTTACTAGAAGGTGGGATTGGTCCTCTACATACCCAATAGGATAGAATTGAGAATTAATTAGGGTTTTTAACAAATACATCCGCCATTGTTAGGGTTCTGTAACTTTTTGTTGAATCTAATTCCTAGATCTTGCAACTTTCCATAGATATCCCAAAGAGACCTTCTTTGATACCAATATGATATGTAAATTTTCGTGGATATTCCATCGAAATGCTTCATCAAAATAGATCTTAAACTATTATGAAATATTAGATTTTTTCATTTTATTTCCTTACATCCCATATTAGTTAATTACTAGCTTTGCCTAAATTTATGAAATAAACGAAATGTAAAAATGAAAGAACATGAAAAAAAATACAAACCATCCACACAATGAACACGAGATTTGACATGGGAAACCCAATACAGGAGAAAACCCAACTAGAAGGTGAGGCCTATGCTTTTCTCTCTTTGCCTTAGTTTTAAAAATGCACATTCAAAGGAATGGGAACTTACTATGGAGTTATATTTTGACGTTATGGCCTAAATGACTACTACATAATCCTCCTCCTCCTCTATTATGTTTGCAAAATACCACTCTTATATGTTTTTCTCAGCTATAGAACAAGATACAATACAAAATAATGGAATACCCTTATCCTCCTAGTGGCCTGATAACCATCTAGGGCTAGGATTTTGACTTCATCAACCCTCAATTGGGATAAGGTTTTGAACCTTCTAGAATATGTTAAATTAAATCAAGTTACTAGCAATTAAAGAAGCAAATTTTACAGGAAAAATTAGAAACACAACCAAAAACTTACCAAGGAAGAAATAAAAAACCATGCTTTAGGTGCACCTGCATAGAAAACATACACATATAAGCACACATGTGTCACTATGTGCTCAAGGACCCATGAAACTCCCTAATACTTTTGAATGGGAAAGCTTGTAGATGCACTTAAATAAAATAAACAAGTGTGAATTTCTTGATGGAGGGAAAAAAGTCACAAATTTGAAAAATTCAAGCCTCTAAACTATGGGTTAGGGAAAAATAGCAAATTAAAATATGGGATATGAAATATTAGAAATCACTAGAAAATAGAGAATAATTCCTAAATCCGACCAAGGAAGAGATTTAATCTCTTTTTCCTGGTATGGATGGCATTATGTTCTCAAGATATTTGTGCACTAGGTAACCAAATGAGCCCTCTTCATGTGGTTGGAAAGATGATGTAGACATAAAATAAACTAAAATAAAAACTAATATATCATATTCTATCCCCAAGAAAGAATATGAGGAACCAATGGAACCTTAAAGATGGAAGGCTTAGGAAAAACTTGGAGATCCCCTTGCAACATTGGTGGCTTGATCTTTGAGTAGTAAGAGTAGAATCTAAGTGCTTATTCCACTTCTCAATGGTCCTACAAGCAACACAACAAACCAAAGAATACACTATTCCATACTACCAATTAGTGTTCGAAGCTGTTAGCCCAAAAACTAAATGAAAAGTGTTCAAATGAAAATTTATGAGGGGGGGAGAAAAGAATATCTTTCATTCACTGATGGAAAAGAAATTTAAAAAAATGCAATTTCACCTTGAAGAGTATTAAAGATGGCCTCCAATACTCTGTTTGATAGGTTCTTGATAAGGATAACATAGGAATTCTCTCTAATGTTACACATTATTTTCAACAACATTTCCCGCTATGAAGTTTTCATATGGAGGGGAAATTTTAGAATAATAAAATTATAATGGCTCAAAGGAAGGTTTGGAGCAAGTGGGCTTCACAATGCTAGGAAAAAGTATTGTGTCATAACATTGATGACCTTGAATTTGTTTAAATGGAGGATGAAGGCCTCTATTTAGATATCTTCTTCGATCCAAAACATAGCTTTAATGAAGAAGTATTCAACATGTATGTATTAACTCCAAGTTTAGCCAAGGACCATTCAAATGAATGAGTTGGTTCAACTAGTATGGGCCCGAGTTGACCAAGAAGCTTCCTAGTGACCATCTCATTTATCGATCACGAAGTTAACAAAAATCATGTTGCAACAATGGATACATGCCTATTGAAGGATTAAGGGTACATATGCACACTTATTAAAGGGATAAGCGTGAAATTGTTCAAATAGTCAAAGTAACATTTGACCTCTAAATTCCATGTATAATTGGCATGGCCTCCAATGTTTTGAGCTCATAAATTATATTTGGAAGTGATTTGTGATGTACTCAATAAAAAGAACTTTTAAGTTTTGTGAGTAGACAAAAGTGGCATGATAAACCCTAAACCACCTATTTTTCAATTCCTAACACACTAAGTCAATAACCCTTAAACAAAATCCCATGAAACCTTAATCCATAAAATACAACCTTTAATAATTCCTAAATACGATACTTAATATATTTAGAAGACATTATATTGGACTTTTTTAGAATGTTTTGTGGACATTATTCATAGATAATTTTAAGGATGGAAATTTATTTTAAAATGTAGAAATTTTGGTGAATGTTACTAGTTCTTAATTTGAAAACTATAAAATGTTTGGCGATATTTATTTAAAAATATTCAAATTTATAAAGATTTTATATAGTTTGTATAAAATTTTGGAAATTTTTAAGCTAAAATAATTTTATCCTATAGAATTTGGGCGAATCATTTTTAGAAAAAATGGAAATTGGTGAATCATTTTTTGGGCATAAACATGGAAAATTATCCCATGGGCGATCTATAGCCCCAAAGATTTTCCCTGACGCTATTTTAAATGTTATTGCAGAACCTAAATTTTACATAATTTTGGAATAAAAAATGTTCAAACTTGAGTCAATTGGTTACAAAAGAGACCATTTTGATGGGGTGTTGAGATAAATACATTCCTTTGGTGTTTGTTGGGACATAACAAACCCAAAATCATGTATTGAATAGTAAAACATAACACAAGTCTTCTCCATGCCAAACAACCATTTTCATTCATCAAACATGGCTCTTGGCCACTACACACCATCACACTAAAAAACATCGTAGTTGGTCATTAGAAAAAATCCTCTTTGTTTCTTAAGAATAATTATCTCTCTCTCTCTTTCTCTTGCTCTCTCTTTTCTAGGATAGAGATCATAACAACAATATTAAGATCCTAATGGCCTACATTTTACTCTCTCTATTCTACAATCAATTTATGGAAAATTTGTCACCCCTTCCCTATCTCTAATCTTCTCATTTTACACTCTCTAACTTCATAATTTAGGGTTTCAAGATGTATAATATTCATAGTTATCAAATTTGATCATATCAAACTCATCTTTTCCTTTGTATTTTCCACGTGGCTTTTCATGATTATCAATAATGTCTTTGATTGCTAAATATTAACTTCAAATATCTCAATTTTCTTTTGTCATCATTGGGATCACTTTGTTTCACCAATGATGCTCCTGCATCAAAATCCTTAGGTTAATTGAAAAGTACATCCTTGTTACATGGTCAGACACCATCTTCAACATCTATTAATATTTTCCTTTTTCTACAATTACTTCATCTCTCTCTCTCTCTCTCACACACACACACACACACACACACACACACACACACACACACACACACACACACACACACATTATCTTGAAAACTCTACCCATACACCTCTTGTTGGGGATACTTCACATGCAATGCTACCCAACAATCTCTCTTTTGTTGGAGTTGTTCCCATGGAACTCTACCCAACATTTTTCTCATATATCAAAGTTGTCTTCAATACAATGTCTACCCAACATACTTCACATCCATTTGCAATGTCTTCATACCAGTTGTTACATGTCAAATTTCCACACTTGCATAATATTTTGTATGTATCACATGTGTCACAAATGTCACGTCGCAAGTGTCACAAGTGTCACATGTGGCGCAAACATCACACTATAAACATCGCAAGTGTCATAAGTGTTGCACAAAAAATGTTGCAAGTGTCACAAGTGTTGTAACATGCTTTATACACTTTTAGTACGTGTCACAACTCAATCAACGCCATAAAAACACTTGCCACAAACCCTAAATCATGTTGGAAGGAAAATCCCCATCATTTGGCAGTCGAAACATACCTTTTTACCTTAGAGTTTGACCATTATTTAGACATTTAAGAAGACCAACTCTCCCCTACCTATTCTTAGGGAGCATCGATGCTTCCTACACCATGTTAAGGGGGCGCCACAACGCCCTATCTGCAGCTTTATGGGGGCATCATTGTTGGTTGAGGGAATAAAGGTGAATCCCACCTTCTTCTAAGGGACAACTATGAATGTTGGGAGTTTGTTTGGATAGAATCCTACTTTATGGATCTATCTTAGGAAAGAATCACAACCCATGGAGTCATATCCTCAACCAATTCGAAAAATACTCAAGGTGGTTGAGCCTCTAAAATCCTATAAATTGGAGGCATTTCCATGGTAGAAAGGAGGAAGAAATCAATAATAGCATCGTTATTTTGATCTTACATTGTTCACGCAAGGTTTGGATGAGGAGATACTGGAGAAGTCGTTGCATATTCAAACTCAAATTGTAAGTATCTGCCTTGGGCTCTCTAATTAATATACTTGGCCTATTTCCTTCAAGTATGTGTATTTTCACATCTACTTGTCTATTGTTGTCCAGTGTTCATAGATAGATCTATTTGGTTAATTACATATAGTAGAAGAAAGGTATATTTGTTTTTCTTTGCAAGATCCAATCTTCCTTAAGGAGCTTAGAAATCAAGCCCAAGAATTAGAGCACAGAGGACAATCATTGGAATAAGGTATGTCACACTTTTCTTCTTCTCATTTGATTAGCTGAGTTAGATATAAAAGGAATATAACAACCACTTGTACTTTTCTATATTGTTAATAGGGGTCTAGGAATCCCTAGTGGAGTCACCAATTTTATGTTATGATTTTTCGAGCCTTGGAGACTAAAATTACGAAAAAGAACATCTACAGAGTTTTCTTGAAGTTATTTTCAAACTCTCTAAACATGAAAAAACCGAGTTTTCCTTCTTTGGAATCATAAAACTATACATTGAAGGGACCATATGGGGAAAATCCCTTACTTATTTCAGTTCATTAAACATAGTAAGAGGAACTTATTGAAGTTAATTTATATCGATCACTCATTATCCTCCTTAAGCTCAATAAATAAGAAAGAGGTACTCATCTATCTGGATGGGGGGGAAATTGAAGAAAGTGGGCCAAGTGTCTTGAAACCTTTAAGGAAGTTGTTGTTGTCACCCTTTAACATGGCACCTACTTGTGTATCACCTTACACTTGGTTATTTCTCTCTCCCACGAGTCACACCAATCCTATGAGTCTTGTTACTCCTTCGGCTCACCCGAAGAGTGCTCTAGACATTGTCGCACTATGTTTTGGTCCTTTTCTCAAATGAGTTGAAGCTGTCGAGTCTTTTTTCATGCCTCATATATGTTCAAGGGAATATTTTCACTTCATATCAACCATATACAGTATTACCAGTTTCCATTCATATGTCAATCCATATTCACCATCTCATATCACTTTCCTATGATGGTTTTGGTTCAATGTTAGGGGATGCATCAAGGCCCCTCTTTTGATGAGTCTTTTCCTATCAACTTTAGCACATTATCTAGTAATTCAACATAGAAACACAAAATTACCTTGGAACCTGCATGCCTCAATAGAAGGCCTCCTCACTTTCAACAGTGGTTTTACATCAATGACCCTTGATCAATTGATTCCATGGATGTTTGACTTCAACTCATTATTCATGTTCGTTTTAATGTACTATAGGTACCTTGGGAATCATTGACATCATTGGTGATTTCCCTCGTGCATGTTAATGGTATACATCAATGAATGATAATCAAGCGGTTTCTACTATGTTCGACATCAAAAAAATTATTCACATGGGTATAATCGTACTATTTTAGGATCGGGACAAAGAGCCTGGGTTGAGTACTCACCATGTTCTGTACTTTTCCTAGGTTGAAATGGAGATCATTTGACTGATATACATATATCCATTTTGTATTGGTTTGTGGCTATGCTCTTGTCATATCGTAGATCCACTATGTATTATTTTGTGGTTATAGTCAGATCATGTCATGGAGAAATGGATCCACATTGTATCTTTGGTGGCCATCTCCTTAGCCAATATCACTATGGATCCATAATGTATTGGTCGACAACAATGATTTGAGTCATTTATATTTCAAGCATAGGTATGCATGTTGTTAACACATGGAATGTTTAGGAGTCAAGAGACTCTCCTAAAATTCACAATGTTTTCAAAATAGTGCATGTGCCAAATCTTTTTATGATTATCATTTTTCATAAAGTATCTAATGATGAACTCTAGTTTTCAGTGCCATCACATCATCAAGCAACTCTAAAGGGTAATTTTGAAAGGGAGGGTTTATCATTTTATATATTATTTTCCTTTTGTAAATAAGGTGTTGTAGACTGGTTTAGCTCGCTGCAAATTGTAACTGGCACTGCAGACTGTTTCGTTGCAAACTCTCTAAAGAGGTCATTGGTGGAAGCTTAAAGGGTTGATAGACTTGGTTCTCTGCAACAGGGAGTGGGATTTGATGTCAGAGGTTATACAAGGAATCAACAGAGGTTTGAATCTTGTTTCCATGGTCTTGACATCATTTTCTATGTTTTGAAGACAAAATGAAACCTACAGGAAAGTTCTCAGTGCATCTTGCAGAGGTGCTGCAAACTGCTAAATTGAATAGTTTACAACAAATTAGTACACAGTAGAATCATATTTTGATCATAAATTTTAAATTCTGATCTGGGTTCTTCTAAAAATATTTTTAGAGATGAATCATAATATCATTGAATTGAAGACCAAAATTCAGACCGACCCAGTTCTTCATTTGGGATAAAAGTTGAAAACATCACCTACAGGAAAGTTTGCAATGCATACGCTGTGAATTTGACAGTTTGTTGGAATCTGAGTTGTAGGAGGGATGCCACCTATATGAGGGGGCTCAAATGATTTTCTATGAGGTATTTGGACATGAGGGACATGTGTTCTATCAATATATCAAGCATGATGACCCGTTTCAAAAGGAATTTATCATAATAGACAAGATCCAAAAATAAGAGCTAGGTGGATTTTATGTTTCACCTTGTTGTAACAACTCCTAGAGAAAAGGGAATCCAATGAAACCACTTGGGATTCGACCTATTTAGAGTAGTAAGGAATGATACACTATAGACAAAATTTGTTTTTTTAAGGAAAGGGTTTATTTCTAGACTAGAGAGGGGCTTTCGGAGGAGAAAAAAAACTGTGTGTGTTTATTTGTAAAGCCCGAGGGCCTGTTTTGTAAGAAATTCTTCCATTGAAGATTCATGAAGCTATTTATCATATGTTTTTTTTCTTTGTTTTCATTTTACCTTATCTTTTTTCTTAAATAGAATGCATTCTTTGAGGATCATAGCTTCCATTGATTTATGGATTCATGAGCAGCAGAGGATCTGTTGTAGCTTGTCTATTAATCATTGTTTATTGTTTAAGCACTCTTTAATATGTTTGTAGAAAGGATATATGTACAATGGATGCTCTACCTTTTTTTCATATTCTCTATGCTTCTACCCATAATTATATAAAACCTTTATGTGGTATATAGTTTGATTTCCTTTTATCTGTAGGATGTTATGACTCCATGCCCAATCGAATGCCTCTGTAGATAGTTTTATACCCTCTCCCTTTCTTACTTAGTCTTGTTGATCCACTCAAGTATAAACCTATTTTAATCATTTATATTTTGATGGGTGTTGGGCTTGTTCTTAAAGCACTCTAAGAACAACACCTAGTTCTAATACCTACCTCATGAATGAAATATATATTAATAATGTTTGATGATTGTTTGCAACTTCTACCAGGTTCTCCGACTCCACCGCCCTTGCATTGAATAATAAATAAAATGTTTTGGCCACCAGTTTCCTTTTCTGGCTTCACATTCTTGGGGGGAATATGTTACATGTCAAATTTCTACGCTTGCATAATGTGTTGCATGTGTTGCAAATGTCACGTCGCATGTGTCACAAATGTCACATCGCAAGTGTCGCATGTGGTGAAAACGTCATATCGTAAGCATTGCAAGTGTTGTAAGTGTCACACCCAAATTGTCGCAAGTGTCGTAACTTGCTTTATACACTTTTAGTAAGTGTCACAACTCAATCGACACCATAAGAACACTTTCCAAAAACCCTAAATCATGTTGGAAGGAAAATCCCCATCATTTGGCAGTCAAAACATACCTTTTTACCTGAGATTTTGACCATTCTTTGGATATTTAAGAATACTTGTGCTCCCCTGCCTATGCTTAGGGAGCATTGGCACTCCCTACACCATGTTAAGGGGGCACCCCAGTTCCCTTTCTGCAACTTTATGGGGGTGTCGTTGTTGGTTGAGGGAATCAAGGTGAATCCCACCTTCTTCTAAGGGACATCTCTGAAGGTTTGGAGTTTTTTTGGTTTGAATCTGACTCTATGGCTCTATATTAGGAAAAAATCACAATTGATGGAGTCATATCCTCAACCAATTCCAAAAATACTCAAGGTGGTTGAGCCTCTAAAATCCTATAAAGTGGAGGCATTTCCATGGTAGAAAGGAGGAAGAAATCAATAATAGCATCGTTATTTTGATCTTAAATTGTTCGTGCAAGGGTTCAATGAGGAGAGCTTAGAGAAGTTGTTGCATCTTCAAACTCAAATTGTAATTATCTTCTTAGGGTTCTTTAATTAATACACTTTTCTTATGTCCTTCAAGTATGTGTACTTTCACATCTACTTGTTTATTGTTGTTCAGTCTTCATAGATAGATCTATTTGGTTAATTATATAGAGTAGAAGAAAGGTATCTTTGTTATTCTTTGAAGGATACGATCTGCCTTAAGGAGATTAGAAATCAATCCCAAGAATTAGAGAACATAATACAATCACCGGAATAAGGTATGTCACATTTTTCTTCTTCTCGTTCGATTAGTTGAGTTAGATCTAAAAGGAATAGCAACCACTTGTACTTTTCTATCTTGGTAATAGGGGTCTATGAATCCAAGGGAGATTTCACATGTTCCCAAGGGAAATATTCTATAACACCATTATCTATTTAATGTCTTCTAATTAGTAGGAGTTAGTGTTTTCATACACAAGATCATATCTTGCAGTCTACTTTTTCTTTTTATTTCATTCGTCTTTGTTTGGACAACTTTATGTTCCTTACATTTTTTCTTCTTCATGGTTGAATCTTATAGAAATCCCCTATAATATTTTCCCAGTTATACTACTAGATATGTAGCTATCAAGAACCAAATATCAATATAGCATAGAAAAACCTCAGAAAAAGTACTCAACGCCTTGAAAAAAAGATAATTTCAGATAATAAGCCTCTTCAAGGGAGCAACCTCCTTTTACCCCACTTAAATGTTCAAGTACAAGATGATTCCAAATGAAAATGTATCCTTGGTATATATAGGAGGCTATGAGGTATAATTACAACTAATGGAATAAAGATGACATAAATAAAATAAAATTACTAATGTAATATGCCCTAATTAAGGGGTAATGAGCCAATATTAGGGATTAACATGCCACTCCCCTTGAGACAAGGGTTTTCCGCAACACTTGAGTAACTCTGGATGCTTCTATATAAAAGACTTATCTTCCCAAGTGGAATCTTCAGCTGGTAGTTTCCTCCATTTAATGAGATACTCTTAAATGGATCTATTCCTCAGCTGGTGAATTCTTGTGTCAGTGATGGCTTCAAGATCCAATATGATTTTTCCTTCCTTGTCAAGTTCTGGAAATATAGTTTGAATTGGGATCGTGTCCCCTATATTAACCTTCTTTAAGCATGAAACATGGAAAACTGGGTGTACTCATGAAGATGCAGGCAACTCCAATTTGTATGCCATAGTACCAATCTTTTGCAACACCTTATAAGGGCCATAGTACTTTGGTGATAATGTATTATCCTTCTTGGATTTCTTGAGGGACATCTGTTTGTATGGTTGTAGTCTTAAAAACACCCAATCCCCTACTTCAAAACTTCTTTCACTACGATGTTGATCTGCTTTTTGTTTCATGTGATTTTGTGCCATGGTCAGGTTGTCCTTTAAGATTTGGAGAA
>ML797084.1:91804-111208 GCA_009831015.1 Picea engelmannii
AAATGAAAATGTCTCCTTGGTATATATAGGAGACTAGGAGGTATAATTACAACTAATGGAATAAAGTCGACATAAATAAAATAACATTACTAATGTAATATGCCCCAATTAAGGGGTAATGAGCCAATATTAGGGCTTAATAGTAGCTTACTCCTTGACTGATCCAGGTGTATTTTGTGACCAAAAATTTGATGTTCCTCAATGCTAATGAAAATGTCTCCATGTTGAAGAGATCGAAGAGAGATTTACAATGAAACTTGAATGGGCTCAAACAGACACCATTCTTCAAAATTTGAAGGAAAAACAGGTGCAGATACTACCACGTGGCACACCCATAGGTTGAAACATGACACACCCTGATCCAGATTCGGATCTAGGAGCTTGAAGGGGCTGATAAAGGCCTAAAAATAAATGTTCTCAGAATGGCTTCAAAATGGACGTTTGCATAGGCCTCATCAATACGAACCCAACACAACTTGAACGGGCTCAAACGGACGTCGTATTCTCCAGATATCGCGTTCTATTCGTTTTTCCAAACTGGGAAAAAGTCAAATAGGTCAACAGGAGAAAACATCAACGTTGACGTCATGCTGATGTCATCATGCTGACATGGCATTGTGACACTTGGAATCTGGTTGTACAACTGATGTGGCAAGGGCACAATGGACTGCTGATGTGGCATGTATGGGTGGACCAACCAAGAGGTGACATGTGTCACCATTACAAGGGTGACACATGGCATGCTCGTACAGCTGATGTGGCACCCGTGGATTGGCTTAAAGTTCATATGGTAAAATTTTGTTGGAGTGCTTGGGTTTCGAACCATAGACCTCCCACCGAGCTAAGTTTTGGTGGGGCCGAGCTAGCTAGCTTGCCCACCCATGGACCTTGTTAACTAGGCCGCACAACTACTATTTGAATTGGATCTGAGGGCTAATCTGGTGGAAATAGGGCTAGGGGCCTAGCCCCCAGCCCTCAGTGTAACATACCCCACATGACCATTCCATGGGACCAGGTTACGTGCGTTGAGTTTAGCGTGTGGAATATGGAATAGTCGTGGTCGTAGCCTCCACATGGAACCATAGATTCAGAGCTAAACCACGAACGTGGGGGTCATGGGATATGTGGTTACCAAATGGTGGGATTTGAGTCCATAGAACCCGTGGCTATAACCAAAAGTTGGGCACGGTTTCGAGACTCGGTCATATCAACCACTGCCATGTGACCTATACCTACGGAGAAAGGGCCGGCGTGAAGCCCTTAGGGGCTAGCGCTTATCCATATATTGTTTCCATGTGACCATGCAAGGGGGAGCACGCCTAGGAAAAGGGGATTAGCTCTATATTTAAACAAAAGTGGTTTTTATACTATAGAATAGTTGATTTTTTGGATTTAATTCAACTGTTTTTGGAGGATTTTGCCCATTTTTGGGGGATATTGGGCCTTTCTTGAGGCTAGATCTTGGGGGGAAGTTGGGAGATGATTAACAACTTTGGATCTATAAAAATTAGACCTTATTGAGGCCATGGGAGGAGATTCAGGGAATATTTATGTTGAATGAAATCCAAGCCAAAGCCATTTTTATGCAAGGAAGTTGTTGAGGAGCGCACCTTTGCGGGCCATTTTCGGGAGCTCAGGTCATCTGATTTGAGTGTCGTTTCTTCTGTTGGGTTCTTAAGCTATGGTAGAACAAGACCATATCATTTTTGTAACCTTTTGGCACTGTTGTGATGTACTTATTGAGCTTTGAACATAAATAATAAAGCCTCACCCATTGAGGCAAAGGCCCGGAGACATAGGCGAGATTGTCGAACTCTTTTATCACATTGGTTTTATGGTTTGTTGTTGTTTATTGCTTCATTTTAGTTTTGTACATGTTTATATGGCTTTGATATATTCTCATATCTTCTTCCTCTTTCATTAAGCTTCCTAATTGGTTAATAAATGCATGCATAATAACTCAACCATAGTAGTGTAAAATATCTTTTCGAATCACACCCAAATATTGACACATGGTTGTATGGATCATGATGTGGCAATATACAGATGGTGACATGGAAATTGACTATGCAGTTGATGTGGCAAGGTATGGTGTTGACACATGGAAAGATTTGGTGCTGACACATGGCAAGGTTTGAGAATACCACGTGAACCTTCTAAACTGTTGGCAACCATAAGTATTATATTATTTAAATAATAATAATCCCATATATTATTTAAATAAAGTGGAGGCCGTGAACCATATGAAGGTTGTATTCATGTAAAGAGGTGATATGAGGATTTCATGGGATTTGAACCACAATTTTCTCTACTAAACTCCAAAATTTTAGCCATCCATTAGATAACCATATAATAATCCACATATATGGTTAGGATTTGGGTCTAACAATTATGGTATAATTGCATGACTTGTATGGCATGGAAACAAATCAATTTTTCATATATAATTTCATGTCTTGTATGGTTCATATTTTAAATAATTGCCTTGGTATTTTTGTAAATGCAGAGGTATTTACTGCATAAAATACATTGGAGAAGTGGGTTTTAGTCCTAGTTATGGAAGCCTAGTTTTTGGAGGTGATTTTTCCTTTCTTCCAGAGCCTTGTAGAAGAGTTGAAGAGGACATTGTATGCAGTTTGGGAGATTTTTTATGTAATATGAGCATTTGACCATCATTAATAAAGTGGTCACTCATTGGAAGCGGACCCAAAGACATAGACCAAGAGGGGTGAACTCCATTATCAACCTCATCTTTATATCTTCTTTGTTATTTCTAATATTTTTTTTTCAATTCCATGATTCTTAATTATTCACTAAGTGTTTTTGAGTATTGAGAAAAATATGTTCACTTTTATAACTTGAAAATAAGTCACATTTTTAGATCAGGTTTGGCATCAAATCAAGTTTGACAGGATTTGAAAGTAGTGGATGTTAACCAGTCTCAAGCTCAAGCGAGGTGAAGGATCATGTAATATACCAGATATAAAATGTATGCAGAATAGAAATAAAATGCTAGTAATGGCAGAATAACAACAATATAACTAGAAAATTCACCACAATAACACTGAAATGATATAAGAATAACAACAAAAATAACACTTTGAATATGAAAGCAATGTTCACAGGCCTCTTCGAGGGGGCAACCTCCAGTTGAGAAGAGCTCTATTACAATAATATCCAAGCTAGGGTTCTCATACCCTCGACTCCTATTTATACTAAAAAGAAGCATCTAGAGGAAGATCCTTCTAGAAGAGGAAGCTTCTATTAGGTCTTCTTACATCCGCCTTATTCTATTTTACTGAAATGCCTTATTAATATTGACCTTTATTACATCTGAATATATTGTTCTACCTATGTGCAGGTTAGGACCCTAACATGTCTTCCCCCTTAAAAACAGCCTTGTCCTCAAGGCTTGAGATGAGGAAATTGCTATAGAATGGTAGTTGGTTCTCAAGTGGCATCTTTTGGAGTTGTATCTTTCCACTGGACTAGCACTTCCTTGATGGTTCTTTGACGTAGAAGACACTCACGCTGGTCCAAAATTGCTTCTAGTTGTAGCCAAATGGATCCTTCTTCAGCTAACTCTGTGATGCAGGAGAATCATTGGAAAGAACACAGAGGCGGGACCACACAACACGTGAGAGTTCTTCCAGAACTTCTGCGTGGGAATTTGCAACCAATTTCGAAATCCGCCTCCACTCAGCGCCAAAAATTCATCTTTGGAGGCATGCTTGAACCGTTGCCGAATTTTACCCTCTGAGGCAAGTTTTGAAATTGTAAACAGAGCAAGAGTTTCTACTTTGACTCTGGAATGCGACTGAACTAAGATAGCATAGGATGAATTTTAGAGTAGGCAAGTAGCCAGGGAAAACCCTAGAAACATTTTGGAGTTATGTAGAAGTTGTACACAGTTTGAGAGAGCTGGAATACAGAGAGAAATTAGTTGTAAGAGAGAACTGCAAGTTAGCAGGAGATCTCAATCTTTTAAGTGACTATAATTTTGAATGTATTGTGTAGCCAGTGCGCACTTGTGAATATAACAGAATGGAAAATTGACCCAAATGTATGGTGTTTGGACTGTGTGCATTTTCCTGTTATTTTCTATTTTCATGAACAAGTGGATGGAACTGTAAATTTTCCCAGTTTCAATTGTTTCTCTTCATTAGAAGCTCTGCAAAGTGTGCATCGAGCTAGAGAGGAACACTGTGGATCTGAGTTATCGAAATATCTCAAACGCAAGGAGTGCGTGGGGGATCGAAGTCTGAACTAGAAAAATCTCAGGAGGAATAACACTTTGGGAGTGTTATCGAGATCTAGGAACTCATTCCCTGGAAGAGGTGAAGACCGAGTCTTCAAAGACTTAGAAAATTTTCTAAGTCTGAAGCGAGTAAAATCTCAGGAGGAAGAACATCGTCGAGCATTGGATCATGGTGGAAAACCCCGCAGACCGTCTGATTTGAGGAAGGAGCACAAACTTTAACGCTGCGTAGATCCAGGAGGGGAGATCCCGGAGACCTAGACCGATGGTGGAGAGTCCTCGAGGAGAAACGTCGAAATCCCACAGGCCATTGGATCAGGTGGAGTTGCGAGGAGGTTAGCAGCGAGGGATTCTTGACACCCAAAGCTTGGGAAAAGTAGTGACCATTGATCACAAGAAGATCTGGACCGTTGGTCCATTTCGGGACTTCGAGTACTACGAGTTGGAAAGACAGGGACTCTTGTCTTTCAGAATCCTGAACCACGAAATCGCGAAGTCGCAATTCAACCAGAACCATAGATCCCAGGGATCGTTGTGAGTCATTGATTGAACACCAGGA
Organism: Picea engelmannii; assembly: GCA_009831015.1. NCBI lineage: Eukaryota > Viridiplantae > Streptophyta > Pinopsida > Pinales > Pinaceae > Picea > Picea engelmannii. The sequence continues at coordinate 96,622 of ML797084.1, forward strand.
TATTTCGGCATTTCGGTGTTTCGACAACCGGGGGATCAAAGAGTGAAGGGATGGGACGCTTGACTTGTGAAGTCCCGGTCCCCGGTATTTCGGCATTTTGGGTTTCGGGAGTTGAAGGGTCAAGGAATTTACATCAGGATCTGCAAAGTCCCGAAGTCTGAAATTCCTTTTCGGTAAAAGTCTCGATTAGCCCTTTCGACATTTCGGTCATCGGGGGTTCCAAGGGGAAGAGATATCCCTTGGAACCCAATTTCCCAAAATCACGAAACCCGAAGTTGTGATTCAAAAAAACCCAGAGGATAAGGCGCTGGGACATTTCATCTTTTCGGCGACCGGAGACTTCAAGGAACAAGGATACTCCTTGTGTCCTGATTTCACGAAACATGAAATCTCGAAGGAACAAGTGACGGGACATTTTGGTTATCGAAGGTTCGAAGGACAAAGGAACGTGATGCTTGACTCGTGAAATCCCAGTCCTCGATAAGTTCCCTTTTCGGTTTGGCACAAGGTTACGACCCTTGGTCATGTGCTGTGAGAGCTCACGCTTGGCACTTGGAAAAGCCAACTGAGCATTGGTGAAGGGACCTGTGTGTTTGTTCAAAGGGTTCTAGTTCGGGACCAGAAGAGTCGTTTCAGCTCCGAAACCAGAAGATCCTGAACGGGAGGTCGTGCAGCCCTTAGGAGGGATAGGGGTTCGGCATCAGGTGGTATCAGAGCATCAGTTTTACGTCTGTAGACTTTAGGTGAAGGAGGAAAAGAAGGATTCAAAGAACTCAGAGTTGTACTCTGTGTGTGATAGATAGTCAACATAATGCCGCCAAGAAGACGAGAGCCGCCTTTAGCCAACCGTGCTATAGAGAGGGAGATGCGAGAGCTTCGTGCCCGATTGGAAACAATGGAAGCAACACAGAGAAGAGCACCTGACGTTGGGGATATCAGTGATGCAGAAAGTGAAGAGGTTGAGGTTGAAGAAGTTGCAGGAGAGGATGCTACAGAAGAACGTTTGTTGAGAGTAGTTTCTAGATTGGGAGGAAGAGCTAAGATAGAGTTCCCCATGTATGAGGGAAATCTAGATGCTGAAGAACTGTTGGACTGGGTAAGGTCCATGGACAAACACTTCGACTATGAAGATGTCGATGAGGAGAAGAAGGTGAAGCAGGCAGTCACCTGGATAAAAGGGCATGCAACACTGTGGTGGGACGAACTTAGGCTGAGAGGAGAAGTAAAGGCAAACATAGGATAAAGAGTTGGGAAAGGATGGTAGCCAAACTGAAGGCTAAATTCATACCCAAAGACTATCAGATCAATCTGTTTAGGAAGCTACAGAACCTAAGACAAAAAGGGATGACCATCAAGGAGTACACAGAGGAGTTCTACCGACTGAACATCAGAACTAGACAAAGATAGAGAGACGATGAGAAAGTCGCCAGATATATAAATGGATTGAGATATGAGATCCAGGACGAGATCAGCATGATGTCAATCAAGACTGTGGAAGATGCTTATCATTTTGTGCTGAAGGCAGAGGAGAAGTTGGCCAGAAAACAAAACCAGCGAGGAAGAGGTAAAAGCTCGGTCCCAAGCAAAAGCAAGGGATTTAAACGTGTCAGAGCACAACAGTCTAAGTACGAGATTGAGAAACCACACAATCATGCAGAATGAGGAGGAAGTTCATGAGGAAGACAAAGTGGTGGAAGAAACTCTTCCAGAGGAAGAGGCAGAGGGGGAGTAAGGTGCTATAATTGTGGCAAGATAGGGCACATGTCTTGGGAATGCCCCGAGAAGAAGAAGGAAGGAGGAGAAGCTCACATTTCAGAAGCACAACAAAGAGATGTTGAGGCATAGGGAGTGGAGGATGGAGCATCCCTGATGTTGAAAAAAGTTCTCTTAAAACCAGAGGCAAAAATTGAAAAGCTAGTGCAGAGAAACCGTCTCTTCAAGACAGCTTGCAAGACTAAGGACAAAGTATGCAAGGTGATCATCGACAGTGGGAGTACTGACAACCTAGTATCCACATAGATGGTGGAGAAATTGGAGCTGAAGACAACTGCACATCCAAGGCCATACAAAGTCTCATGGCTACAAAAAGGACACCAGGTAACGATCGCTAAACAATGCCTGGTTGAAATTAAAATAGGAGGATATAAAGATGAAATCCTATGTGATGTAATTCCCATGGACGTATGCCACATTTTGTTGGGAAGACCATGGCAGTTTGACAGAAATTTCATTCATGATGGAAGGAAGAATACATATACATTGGAGAAAAATGGTAGGACGCATATGTTGTTGCCAATGGAGGAGAAGAGAGTGAAAGAGGAAGCCAGCATAAGCATACTTCTCATGCAAGGGAAGGAACTCCTGAAATAAGTCGAGGAAGAACAGGAGATGTAGTTCGCTATGGTGAGGAATCCTAGAGTCATCCTTATGAGTACATCAGTGGATGATTTACCTGAAGAAGCTCAGGAGTTGTTGGATAATTTTGTTGATCTAGTGGTGGATGAGTTTCCAAACTCATTTCCACCCATCAGGAGTATCAGTCATCATATCAAATTGATACCAGAAGCAAGCTTGCCAAACAAGGTAGCATACAGATTAACACCTCACAAAAATGAAGAGGTGAGGAACCAAGTCCAAGAGTTGTTGGATAAGGGTTTGGTCAGAGAAAGTTTGAGCCCATGCGCAATACCAACTGTGTTAAGCCCAAAGAAATATGGAGGATGGAGAATGTGCACAGACTCGAGAGCCATCAAAAAGATCACCATCAGGTACAAATTTCCTTTACCAAGAATGGATGATTTAATGGATTTCTTAAGTGGAGCAAATTTATTTTCTAAGATAGATCTGAAAAGTAGATATCACCAGATCAAGATGAGAGAAGGTGATGAATGGAAAACAACATTTAAGACGAATGAAGGTCTATATGAGTGGTTGGTTATTCCATTTGTCTTAACGAATGCCCCAAGCACTTTTATGAGTCTGATGAATGAAATTCTAAAAGATTTCATTGGAAAATTCGTCGTTGTATATTTGGACGATATAGTGATCTTTAGCAAGACTAAAGAGGAGCATTTGAGGCACCTAATTCTAGTAATGAGGAGGCTACATCAAGAGAAGGTGTTGATCAATTTGAAGAAGTCCTCTTTTATGAAGACGGAACTCATTTATTTGGGTTTCGTGATCTCTTCGAATGAACTGAAGATGGATCCAGAGAAGGTGAAAGTGATCAGAGAGTGGTCGTCACCAAGGATCATGTTCGAGGTAAGGAGCTTTCATGGTTTAGCAAGTTTTTATAGAAAGTTCATTAGAGACTTCAGTGGGATTTGTGCACCCATGATGTATATAGTAAAGAAGCGGCACAAGTCTTTTAAATGGACAAAGGAGGTCGAAAGGAGATTCAATATACTGAAGGAGAGAATAACAGAATGACCAGTTCTGGTCTTGCCGAATTTTGGGAAGACATTTCAGGTAAGATGTGACGCAAGTGGAGTTGCAATAGGAGCAGTTCTGAGTCAGGACAATCGACCTGTTGCCTATTTAAGCGAGAATTTGAATGAGACTAAGAGGAAATACTCCAGATATGACAAGGAGTTTTATGCCATAATTCAAGCATTGAAGAAATGGAGGCATTATCTTGTCCTGCAAGAGTTTGTATTGTACAGCGATAACCAAGCTTTACAATTCATAACCTGACAAGAAAAACTGAATCAGAGGCATGCAAAATGGGTTGAATTTATGAAAAATTTTACTTTTGTCATAAAACATATTGCTGGGAATGCTAACAAAGTTGTTGATGCGTTAAGCAGGAGATGTTTAATTCTGCAGGAATTCCAGGTGAATACCTTGGGGTTTGAACACCTTAAGGATATGTATTGTGATGATACAGATTTCAAGGAGGCCTACGAAGCATGTACAAGCCCTGTACTGAGAGATAGAAGTCAGTGGACAGATTATATGGTTCAGGAAGGATTGTTGTTAAGAGGAAATCAATTGTGCATACCAAGATGCTCAATGAGGGACAATCTTTTGAAGGAGAAGCATAGTGGAGGATTGGATGGACATTTAGGCCACGATAAAACGTTTGCACAGTTGAGAAGTTCATACTATTGGCTAGGTATGAGAACATAGGTGATAAATTTTGTGAACAAATGTAGGATCTGCCAACATGCAAAGGGGAAAAGACAAAACACTGGATCGTATCAACCATTGCCAATACCATAGAGGCCTTGGGATGCAATAAGCATGGATTTCATGTTGGGATTGCTAAGAACACAAAGGGGATTTGATTCCATATTTGTGGTGGTGGATAGGTTTTCAAAGATGGCACATTTCATTCCATGCCCGAAGACTAGTGATGCAACACATGTTGCAAATCTATTTTTCAAAGAAGTTGTGAGACTTCACGGTCTACCCAGGAGCATTCTCTCAGACAGAGACACAAAATTTGTTGGTCACTTTTGGAGGACATTGTGGAAGAAGATGGGGACAGATTTGTCCTTTAGCTTAGCTTATCACCCTCAGACAGATGGGCAGATTGAGGTGGTAAATAGAAGTTTGGGAAACTTATTGAGAAGCCTGGTTACTGAACATCATAACCAGTGGGATCAGATTTTTCCACAAGCATAATTTGCATACAATGACTCACCAAACAGGAGCACTGGAAGGATTCCATTCCAAATACTCTATGGAATGCAACCCAGGGGAGTGTCTGAGTTAAGGGACTTGGAACAGGGAGAGATCAGAAGCATTGGAGCAGAGGATTTTGCTGTTGAAATGCAGAGACTCCATAGTCAGATCAAAGAACAATTACAGAGTTCTAACCAGAAATACAAGCACAGAGTTGATCAACATTGCAGGGAAATTCAATTTGAAGTGGGAGATCAGGTTTTAGCACATCTCAGGAAGGAAAGGTTCCCTAGGGGAACGTATAACAAATTAAAGATGAAGAAGATAGGACCCTGTAAGATCTTGAGGAAGTTTGATGCAAACGCCTATTAGATCGAGCTACCAAATGGTGTGGGTATTTCACCCATATTCAATGTCTCAGACTTGTACCCTTACAGGAAAGACAACACAAAAGGATCAGAAGATCAAGGAAAGATTCAGTGGGAGAAGAAGATGCATGTGGCAGAGAAGCTACAGATGGAGAAGATTCTGGATCAGAGGATTGGCAAGAAGACCAGAAGGAGGACTTATTTTGAGTATCTGGTCAAATGGGAAGGACACCCAATAGAATATGCCAGTTGAGAAAACGAAGTTGCTATCCAGAAGCAGGGAAAGTCAGTAGAGGAGCTCATGGACAGGAGTCCATGAATTTTTGTCAAGGGGAGTATGATGCAGGAGCATCGTTGGAAAGCGCACAGAGGCGGGACCACACAACACATGAGAGTTCTTCCAGAACTTCTGCATGGGCAGTTGCAACTGATTTCAGAATCTGCCTCCACTTAGCGCCGTAAATTCACCTTTGGAGGCACGCTTGAACTGGTATCGAATTTTACCCTCTGAGGCAAGTTTTGAAATTGTAAATAGAGTAGGAGTTTCCACTTCGGCTCTGGAATGCAACTGAACTAATATAGTGTAGGATGAATTTTAGAGTAGGCAAGTAGCTAGGGAAAACCCTAGAAACATTTTGGAGTTATGTAGAAGTTGTACACAAAGTTAGAGAGAGATGGAATACGGAGAGAAATTAGTTGTAAGAGAGAACTGTGAGTTAGCAGGAGATCTCAATCTTTTGAGTGACTGTAATTTTGAATGTATTGTGTAGCCAATGGGCACTTATGAATATAATAAAATGGAAAATTGACCCAAATGTATGGTGTTTGGACTGTGTGCATTTTCCTGTTATTTTCTGTTTTCATGAACAAGTAGATGGAACTGTGAATTTTCCCAGTTTCAATTGTTTCTCTTCATTGGAAGCTCTACAAGGCGTGCATCGAGCCAGAGAGGAACACCGTGGATCCGAGTTATCGAAATCTCTCAGACGCAAGGAGTGTGCAGGGGATCGAAGTCTGAACCAGACAAAGCTCAGGAGGAATAACACTTTGGGAGTGTTATCGAGATCCAAGAACTCATTCCCTGGAAGAGGTGAAGACCGAGTCTTCGAAGACTTAGAAAATTTTCTAAGTCTAAAGCGAGTAAAATCTTACGAGGAAGAACATCGTCGAGCGTTGGATCGTGGTGGAAAACCTCACGGACCATCTGATTTGAGGAAGGAGCACAGACTTTAACTCTGTGTAGATCCAGGAGGGGAGAACCCAAAGACCTGGACAAACGGTGGAGAGTCCTTGAGGAGAAACGTTGAAATCCCGCAGGCCATTAGATCAGGTGGAGCTGTGAGGAGGTTAGCGGCGAGGGCTTCTTGACACCCAAAGCTTGGGAGGAGTAGTGACCATTGATCACAAGCAAATCTGGACCGTTGTTCCATTTCAGGATTTTGGGTACTGCAAGTTGGAAAGACAAGGACTCTTGTCTTTCAGAATCCTGAACTGCGAAATCGCGAAGTTGCGATTCGACCGGAACTGCCAATCCTACGGATCGTTGTGAGCCCTTGATCGAACGCCAGGATATTTTGACATTTCGACGTTTTGGCAACCAGGGTATCGAAGAGTGAAGGGACGAGACGCTTGACTTGTGAAGTCTCGGTCCTCGGTATTTCGGCATTTTGGGTTTCGAGAGTTGAAGGGTCAAGGAATTTGCATCAGGATCCGCAAAGTCGCGAAGTTTGAAATTCCTTTTCGGTAAAAGTCTCGATCAACCCTTTCGACATTTCGGCATTTCGGTCACCGGGGGTTCGAAGGGGAAGAGATATCCCTTGTAACCAGATTTCCTGAAATCGTGAAACCCAAAGTCGCGATTCAAAAAAACCCAGAGGATAAGGCGTTGGGACATTTCATCTTTTCGGCGACCGGAGACTTCAAGGAACAAGGATACTCCTTGTGTCCTAATTTCGCAAAACGTGAAATCCCGAAGGAGCAAGCACCGAGACATTTTGGCATTTAGGCTACCGGAGGTTCGGAGGACAAAGGAACGGGACGCTTGACTCGTGAAGTCCCGGTCCCCAATAAGTGCCCTTTTCGGTTTGGCGCAAGGTCACAACCCTTGGTCGTGTGTTGTGGGAGCTCACACTTGGCGCTTGGAAAATCCAACTAAGCATTGGTGAAGGGACCTGTGTGTTCGTTCGAAGGGTTCTAGTTCGGGACCAGAAGAGCCATTTCGGCGCCAGAACCAGAAGATCCTGACTGGGATGTCGCGCAGCCCTCAGGAGGGATAGGGGGTCTGCATCACTCTAGAAGGTTGGTTTGAATTTGGCACTTAGCTCCAATCACCTTCTTTAAGCATGAAACATGAAAAACAGGATGTAGCTTCAAATGGATGGGCAAAGCTAACTGATAGGTGACTTGTCCCACATGCTTAAGCACGGTATAAGGACCATAAAATTTGGGCGCTAGCTTTTGACAATGCTCGGCCTTGAGGGAAGTTTTCTTGTAAGTTTGCAGTCGAAGAAACACCTTATCCCCTTCTGCAAATTGACATTCAGAGTGACCTTGATCTGCTTGTTGCTTCATGCGATTCTGTGCCATGACCAAATTCTCTTTGAGGGTACGAAGAATAGCCTCTTGAGCTGTAAGTGTTAGGTCAACCGCCTGGACCTTCGCGGCACCGGGTAAATATGAGAGAACTGAAGGTGGCTTCTGTCCATATACTGCTTCAAAAGGATTCATGCATGTAGCTTCATGGTATGAAGTGTTGTACCACCATTCATCTAGGGGTAACCATTGAGCCCACTGATTTTCCTTTTTAGAGGCAAAACACCTCAAATATGTTTCCAAACACTTGTTGACAACTTCCGTTTGGCCATCAGTCTGGGGATGATAAGCTATGCTGAGATGCAATTATGTGCCTTGTATCTTGAATAGTTCTTGCCAAAATTGCTTGTGAAAGTTGGGTCGCAATCATAAACAATAGAGTGCGGCATGCCATGAAGCTTGAAGACCTGATCCATGAATATTTGAGCCATTGTGGATGCTGTAAACGGGTGCAGAAATGAGCATACTTGGAAAGGCGATCAACAACCACCATGATGAAGGATTTATTTCTTGATTTGGGTAAGCCGGTAATAAAATCCATAGAGATATCCTTCCAAATAGCAGGTGGAATCGGGAGTGGTTGTAGTGTGCCCGACGATTTGACTGTTTCTCCCTTGTTGCGTTGACACACATCACATTCAGCTACAAAATTACCAATGTCATGTTTCATGCCATTCCAGAAAAAAGGAACGTTTGACCCTGTCATAGGTTTTGGTGAACTCAAAGTGCCTTGCTGTGGGTGTAGCATGAAGCTCAGAAAGTAGCATGGATTTAAGCTTTGATTGTTTACTTAAATACAAATGGCCTTTGTATAGAAGTTCCTCATGGAGCTAAGAGTACCCTGGGGAAGTTGGAGCATTGGAATGCAATTGTTGGATCAACTGCGAACTTTTGGGATCTTGTAGCCATTCCCGATGAACGACTCGGAGCCAATCTAGTACAATTAATGAAAGATAAAACAGGGATCCTTCATCTTCATATTTTTGGGAAAGTGCATCCGCAACCACATTGTCTTTTCCTTTCTTATAAATGATCTACTAGGGCGGATAACGCCTACATTAAGGGGTTCCTGGACCATTTTCTCAATTTCATTTTTTGGGGAAAAGGGGTGACGATACAGACGAATAATGGGAGGAAGGCTTCTTGGTACAAGGGGAATGGAATGATCATGAACACCACGGGAAGGAGGGAGGCCTTGGGGAGTGGAAAAGACCAATTGATGTTTAGAAAGGATAGCTTGGAGGTCTTGCGGTACCGAGGGTGTCTATGTTGCTTGTATGGCATGGAGTTGGGCGATAACACCAGAATGACCCTTTTTGAGCAGCTTTTCCATGCGATGGGAACTAATGATCTCAGGTGAACTGGCAGTGATACCTTGGAACTTATATTGGTGGCCCTCCTGGTCAAATTGCATGGTTAATTATTTAAAATCCATGAGAATGGGACCCAAAGTCCTTAGCCAGTCTGCACCCAACACAATGTCACAACCTCCCATGTTAATAGCAAACATATGGGATTCCAGGTGGTAGTCACCAATTTGGAGATGCACATTTTCACAACGCCCTCCACATTTCATGGAGGCACCATTGGCAATCATGATTTGTAAATTATTGACGGCATGGATGTAGCAATGAGTTTTTTGGGCAATGCGGCAATGAATAAAATTATGGGTGCTTCCACTATCAACCAGAATGATGACCTTTCGATGCTTGATGTAACCGATTAGCTTGAGGGTTTGGGGAGTGGAGAAGCCAGTGAGAGCATTGAGGGAAATGATTGGTTCTACTTCGGGAGGGTCTGAGGGAGGGGTTATGTCAATGGATTCAGGTGATTCAGACATAGAGAGAGTTTCTTCATCTTCTTATGAAATCTCCTCGGAGATGGCCATAAAAATATTTTGTTCTTTACAATTGTGGCCCGGGAAATATTTTTCATCACAGTTATAACAAAGGCCTTGGAGTTGGCATTCAGCCATTTCAGCCTGGGTCAATTTTTGGATCTTTAGTGGAGCAAAGGGAGTAGTGGGATTTACTGGTTTAGGGTGAGGGATGAAGGAGGGTTTGTGGTTTTGAGAAGATACAACCTGTTGTGCTTCTTTAGCTCTTTTGGTAGCCTCCACCCAACTCTCAGGCTGAGCCATGAGGACATGGGCCCGAATTTCATCCTTGAGGCCGCTGATAAAACAATCTTGAAAAAGGGCATTTGACATGCCCTCTGTTCTAAAATCCAGGCGCTCAAAGGAAGCTATAAAGTCTTCCACTATTCCTAATTGTTTCAGCTTTGTCAAACGTCCCAAATGGTTGGTGTCAGTGTCAAAGCGTTCATGTAGTTGTCCATCAGGGACAACTACAAAAGTTGAAGGACAGGGTGGTGACCCTCCTACAAATCCTTCGTCGTCTTTATCCTCTTCTAGTTTGAGTGGGAGTTCTTCTTCTTCTTCTGTAAAGAAACACTCTAAGAAACCTTCTCTTGATTTTCCTTTATCAAAGCTTGACATTAAGTTTGATTTTCCTATATATAATGGTGAAATTAATGCAAAAAACTTGGATAATTGGATTAGTAAAATGGAAGTTTATTGCAGGATTCAAAAGATTTTGGATGAAAATACTAAAATTGAATTAGCTACTCTTTGATTGGGAGGTACCACACTCATTTGGTGGGAGAGTAAAACTCAAGCGGATCTAAAAAAAAAGGTAAAATTATTTCTTCTTGGGATGAATTTATTTCTGCATTAAGAAAAAAAAATTATACCTTAGCATATATGCAAAATTCAATGATGGATTGGCAAACATTAAAGCAAGATAAAGGGAAAAATGTACATGAATATATTGAGGAGTTTAGGAAGAGAGATTTGATATTAGGCATTCCTTTGTACACATAGAAAAATTTGTTAAAGTATATAGGTGGATTACACGATTATTTGAAGCATACAATACTTATGTTTAATTCAGCTAACCTTGATGAAGTTAGTGTACAAGCGAATCACCTTGAGTTAGGAAGAAGGAATGACCATGACAGTTTCTCAATGGAATATGTTTAGCCAAAAGAAGGAAAGAACAAAAGGAAGGAGAAACTCAAATGGACTGCTATAGTGAAGAAGGATGACAAGAGACCGTCTTGTTCTCGTTGTCAGAATAAATGCCATGATGAGGAACATTGTTGGAAGTTGCATCCATAATTGAAGCCAAAATGGGCTTGACATCAAAATGGTAAAAAGAAGATCACATCCATAGTTTAGGATCTTGGATCAGATTCTCATGATGAAACTAAGGTTACAACTATGGGCATCAAAGGTATATTTTCTTTTTCTAGTTCTACTTCATATGCTTCTTCTTTGAAGGTTAATGTAATCCATGATGAAAGGAAAAGAAATGAATTGTTTCATATACGAGTCATCTCAAAACACACTAAGATAGACACACTTGTTGATAATGGATCGCAAGTTAATCTTATTTCAGAGCAAGTTGTCAAGAATTTGGCATTGGAAACTAAGCCTCATCCGAGACCATATCCTTTAGGTTGGGTTTGTGATAATGCTAAGCTACATGTATCATTGATGATATAGGGTTAGATGTGGTTCCACTTGACATTTGCAGGACTGTTTTGGGAAGTCCATATTTATATGACATGAAGGAAAGTTTCTACAAGGATCATAACAGGTATCATTTCTTCAAAGATGGGATTGATTTCATCGTGAGAGCTCATCAGATGAAGACTAATTTTTCTGTTGTCAATGCTGGGAAAATTAAAACACTATTTAATGCAAGAAAAAACTTATCTCTCATGTTTGTAAAGGAATAATGTGATTCTAACTATGATAATATGTTTCAAGATTCACAAGAAGTACAGAATGAGATGATGTTGCATGAAAGTATCCATAATCTAGGTTTACAGTCTATGGTTGAAAGTAAAACAGATCCTTTGGTTAATGTTGTTCCAGTTAAGAAGGACAAATATGTTGTTGATTCATTCTCTTTTGCATTTTAATATTCAGTTTTGTTGTTTAGTTTTCTAAAAGTCAGTGGAGTCTGGCTAGAAGTTGCAACAATGAATACTAATGTTTGGGAAATGGAAGGAATGATTAACTTGATCAACAATGCTATTTCAATTTTCATCTTTGTTGTGATGAGTCGAATGATCATTGTCCGAGCAAGAGGAATGAATGATACTGGACAAGTGAGGCGACAATGCTATCACTTTATTTTTGAATGAACTAGACTTTTGGAGGTCCAAAATCTTCTTAGTGGGGAGGAATGATCTAGGTGGATTTTGTAATCGAAAATTTGTTGTTATTGAATGCTGATGAAAATTTCTTCATGTCGAAGAGCTCGATGAGAGATTTCAAATGCAACTTGAACGAGCTCAAACGATTGTCATATGCAAAAGTTATGGCCTTCGGAAGTTGAAGGCAAAACAGGTACAGAGACTAACACGTGGCACACCCAGAGATTGACATGTGGCTATAAAGATCGTGATGTGACAATGTACGACTAGTGACACGGAATTTGACTAAGAGTTGATGTGACAAGGTATGGTGTTGACATGTGGCAAGATCTAGCATTGACACATGAAAAGGTTTGATAATCCCATGTGGACCTTCTAGAATGTTGGCAACCATAAATATTATATTATTTAAATAATAAAAATCCCACATATTCATGTAAAGAGGTCATATGAGGATTTCGTAAGATTTGAACCACTCTTTTTTCTACTAAACTCCAAAATTTTAGCCATATAATAATCCACATATATGATTGGGATTTGGGTCTAACAACTATGGTATAATTGCATCCCTTGTATGGCATGGAAATAAATCGAATTTTCATATATATATATATGGTTATTACTATATTTTGATTTGTTGAACCATATATTATATGGTATCATATACTATATTAATTTTGGCTACTCAAGTATTTGATGACCATAAAAATTGGATCAAATAGAATTGAACCATCGAACCTTTGTTGTTTAAACAAATGTATTTTACTATTGTATTACATGGTTAATATTGTAAAGAATTGTTTTGGTATTTTTGTAAATGCATATGTATTTCTTACATAAAATACATTGCAGAAGTGGGTTTTAGGTCTAGTTAGGACAGCCTAGTTTTGGGAGGTGATTTTGCCTTTGTGTCAGAGCCTTGTAGCAGAGTTGGAGACAACATTGTATACAAGGTGGGAGCTTTTTAATGTAATCTGAGCATTTGAATATTATTAATAAAGTGATCACTCATTGGAAGCGGAACCATAGATGTAGTCAAGGAGGAGTTTCGTCTTTGTTATTATTTCTTCAATTCCACAATTCTTAATTATTCACTGAGTGTGATGAACTACCTAATCTCAAGGAGCACAACTATCAAATATAAAAGCAAATCTAGTGTCATGGAAACATAAAAAAAAATCAGTAATTCTCCACATAAAAAAATCAGTGATTCTCCACATCACTTTTTATTCTAATCAAATTCAAACATAAAGATTCCATGGCAAACAACCATTTTTATTCATCAAACATGGCTCTTGGCCTCTACACACCATCACACTCATAGACATGGTACCTATGGTTACAAAACTGTCTACGTCCATAGAATTGTCTCTGTATCAATAAGAGACTATAACAGCCACTCGAAAGCCCAAAAATCCTACATTTTTTTCCCCTACTCTTCCACCAAAAACCACATGAAGGCCCTAGAGGCCTACATTACTCTCTCCCACCAGGGACATGAAGGCCCTAGAGGCCTACATTACTCTCTCCCACCAGGGACATGAAGGCCTCTATTTTTCCACCAATTTTTGGAAGAATTCTCCTCCCTTTATTATTTTTAATATTTTATGGGGGATAACCAATCTCTATAAGACCAGCAGTAGACAGATTAGAGAACCTACAAATTCATTGAATCAAATAATGAAATGGATATCATGAAGCGCAAACGGCAGAAGCAAGCTGGCATTTCTCTCTCGTCTTTCTGTACTATCCTTCTCTTTCGCTGTGACACATTCTACATTTATCTGTCCTTTAGACTTATTTCGAGCCGCCAATAATTTCCAAAAATGTGCAGTCAAAGGTGTGATAAATCAATCATACTCCAAATAAATCGCAGAGTGATTTCAGGGGATTCCAAATCAGAACCAGAATCATCCCATGGCCACTGTGGCAATGTTTGGAAACAGGGATTCTCCTATCAGGTTTCCAAAAACGTTAATGAGTAAATGTTTCTGGCCAGGGCATGGCAATAAATCAGGAGGAGCTGCGGGCAAAATTAAACAAAACCATGGTAATGATGAATCCTAAGATTATTTATTATTCATTATGCTATTATTATTAGGTGATAACATTGTTGAACAGGGTTGAAATTTCAAACTGTTAAAGTCTGTCAAATTTGACTGTTTTTACTATTTTAATGTCGGTTACACCAGTTTTACAGTAAAGAGGTTGAAGGTTTTCTGAAATTTTTAACTGTATTTGATTAGCAAATTGATCCGTATTAACAATTTGCCCATCAAATTCTATCCCTTATTAAAAGTGGCGATATGATGAGTATTGGGAGAAGAGCCCCATGAACGTAATTATGGAGTTAAGTAGACCCAAAAAACAGTTTTGATTAATGATAATAATTATTTATAGTGCTCATGCTCAGAGTGTGGCAAGAGCCCTGCATAACAATTTTCATGTCTGTAATTCCTTACTACAATTTTCAATCATTCCTTTCACACTGTGAAAGTTAGAGATTGAGTGATCGTGTCTATGAGGGGAGAACGATGGTGGGGACTCGGTTACAGGGATTCAATGCAATTTGAAAAAGAAAGGGCAGTCATATTGATTGAAGTTATTGAATGAGTATGATGTGACTATGATGATAAGGATAATGATAATGGTGGCCGCCTCCTTGTTGTGATGGTAGAAGTAGCAGTACTAATGTGCCGCCTCTTCTTTTGTTTGGTTGCTTGCTTTTTGTTGCGCAGTGTGCTATAATTGCTGAAGGCCACTTACTCTACATGACA